>VZUI01042010.1:0-35086 GCA_013401135.1 Cettia cetti
ATAACAGTTCTGTAAACATTACTTTGTTTACATGAAATTTCTGACTCCAAGGCTGAAGGCTGGAAAACAAGGCGACAGCACTTCTTCTCATTCTTGAGTCACCATATATTTAAACTAGTTAATTTGTACTGAAGAGAGAAATTATTCCCTCAGTGAACATATGTTTGTGTTTTGATCTATTGAAATAGTATTTTCTCTGATCCTTCTGAATATTGTTTGTGAAAAGAGATACCAACAATAATTCTGAAATATGCTTTATGTTAGAAATATTTCACTGCCTGGAGTTTGTGATGGATGTACTTAATTTGAAGAATATAATTAACAGTCACTGTGGTACACGAATAACTTACCTGCCCAGGACAGATAACAAATTGAAGGTGAAGACAAAGCAAGTAAAATGACTAGCATCAAACCACTCTGATGATGATTTTAGTAGGAGTAGCCCAAAGGACAGAGAGGGACTCAGAAAAGCACTAGACATTGAAGATCACTCTTGCTTGACTTTCTTTGTTTAGATCTGTTTTTTTTCCAGAAAACATGTATGTGGAAAAGAGACATTTCTGACTCTTTGACCTATGTTTTTAACCTCTGGCAGTAATGCATAACTTCTCTTATAGTCAAAAGCTGAATGCACTGTCATTATGACAATTCCTGCATCCTTGCTAACAAAGGTGACCTTTGTTAATTAGTCTTAACAAAGTCCTCTAAAAGAACAGAATATGACTTCTAAACAGATTCAATCAAACAAATGCACATCAGTTAATGTGGCTGCCATCTTCTGCCAGCTCAGGCAGTCAACTGAAATTACAACCAAGATTTGTTCATCTGCTTTACCTGATGCAAGAGATCCAGTCCCTGGCTGCTGCAAAGTAAAGCTCTTCATCAGGAAAGGCACGGAAGTCAGGAAGGTCTTACTAGTGATACAGAACCGTCACATGGACCATTTGGAAGCCTTGCCCCGTCACTGTGAAACAGTGTATGAAACTCATTAAGAGGAAGCCCAGCCTCCACCAGAGGAGGCTTCTCCTGGGATGAAGTGCTGTTGGCTGCTATGGTTACTAATGTGATTTTCCATTTACTTCCTTGTTCACTCACCTGCTTTCTCATTCAAACACCACGCACAAGTACCTCCAGAGATATTTGTTGTTGGAATAGTGACAAACCTCATTAATGGCAGCCATGCACAATCAAAGAGAAAAATGATACAAATGATCAGCAAATAAACAGAAGAAAGGAAAGTGCTGGAATCTGTGGGTATTGTGAATAATATCCTGTCCTTGCTGTTTTGTGAACTTTGCGTTCTCTTCACTTTGGATTTGCATTAATGTTAGTCTTGCCTTATGTCTCTATTTTACACCTCAGTGCTTCGATCCAGCAGAGAACTCCCCACAGTCAGACTCCTGTAACTGTAGAGCTGACTGCAGCATCAGGATTTACATGAGCAAAATAGTGTGGTTTATTTTTGGTATCTTAAAGGGACAGGCACATTATTTTGCTATTTTATTTTGGTAGCACTTCACAGGCCTTGTTCCCACCTTTACATACTTTTTTTTCACTTTTCACCTTTTACACATTTCTGATCAGACAGTCTAACTGTAGTAGTGTAGAATTGTAGTAGTTCTACACGATGAAACTGTCAAATTCCAAATAAATTGCATGTCTGGAGGCTACCTTCCCCCAACAAGTATCAAGAAAAAAGAGATAACTTTCTTAAAAGTATGAAAAATCCTGTCATATTCCATGGTAATAACCCTGTGGACTAGTTAGCACAATTAGTATTTTTCATAATGCACTTCCAGGTTAGGAAATACTTTTTGACAATACTCTATATCCATAAAAGCAAGCAGCTGATGCTCCAAAAGGGTAGTAAATAATAAGGATATCACTTTCTGGCTACTTTAACGTCATCTGTAAAATTACTTTTGTTTTGATGTAGCATCCAATCGAAGCTGGAAGAAATCTTTTAGTGGTTTGCTCTTTCCCACCAAATAAGGTACTAAATATAGCATTATCAGCATTCTGGGCTTCAAAAAAGCTGTGGTTCAGGTTTCTCAAGAATATCTGCTTTTTCTCCTGACAGTGTTCAATTTGGTTTATAACTGTTTATTTAGGAAGCATGAGTAACTTCAAATCAATACATAAAGTACCAGAAATATTAAACAGTACAAAAACGAGCCTTTCACTTAGGTAATAATGATGCAGTCATGCAGTCATCGGATTTTCCAGTTTCAAAGTTACAGCTAGCTGAAGGACGAATTCCTAAGAAAAGGACACACCACTGAGCCTAGGGCATTCTGATTTGTCCCACTGCTCATGTACCTTTGCATCGTCTCTTCCCTTCCCTCTTTGTTTTTCTTGGAAGCTGCATGCTCAAGGGCTGGGATTGGACATGGTAGTGGAGTGGTGGTGGCAGGAGGGTGTCCGAAATAGGGTTCTTTCTTGACCCTACACCCCTCCTGATGATCCCCTACAGGCAGTAGGGATGGAGGTAGGATGGCTACAGTCTGTTATTTTTCCTGTAGGTAAATCCCAGGTGATAGTGACACAGACTGCACCTCTTTCATTTCTATTGTCCAAAAAGCATCAGCATTTCCTCTCAGATTAGAAAAAAAAAAAAAAAAAAAAAAACCAACCACAAACAAACAAACAAAAAAAAACCAAAACAAAACACTATTTCAGTATATATTTTCAAAGTAATTTTCGGCCATGTGTTCAGTATTAATGGTCTATACATGATTTTTTCATCTGCCTGTAGCAAGTATCAAAGGTGCTTTTATGGTGACAGCTTATTCAATTGAGAAGCAGTTCTTTAGGATGCTGCTATGTTTTCCCTTACTGCTGCTATGTCTGTCTCATCTCCTTGAGCACTGCAGAGGCTGGGCATGATGAGCATTTTGTGGACTGGGAATCTTGCTGTGAGGGAACATGGTGAGACTTAGCATTTTGTAGAGGGATTCAATGAAGTGTGTGAGATCCCCGAAGCTTTCAACCATGACAACATTCAATTCCATCGTGTCACTTGCTGTGAAATGTGTAATGGCCACAGCCATTGCTCTTTTTCTTTCATGTAAGAGTTTGCCTTTAATTTTAATATAGTTGCTGTTACAAGTTTGTTCCAGTTGACATTTGTACATTAAGAAAAATTGCTTTAG
This sequence comes from Cettia cetti, assembly GCA_013401135.1. Lineage (NCBI taxonomy): Eukaryota > Metazoa > Chordata > Aves > Passeriformes > Sylviidae > Cettia > Cettia cetti. Next base: position 3,153 of record VZUI01042010.1, read on the forward strand.
TTAAGTAGGCAATAATTCCAGGAAGAATGTTTCCTCCCGACAAAGATGTATTATCACAAACCTTTACATCTTTACAAAAGGGCTTATAAAGATATAAATTAGTTGCATTAAAGGGCAAAAATAAAAAAATATATTAGCATTTTCATTGTCTTATCTTTCCTCTCCAACCACAGCCTATTATCTTGTAAAATATCTTTATATTAAGTTTTAATTCCATATTCTCCTTTAATATTCCACACATTTAAGTCCTCTAGAGGGGAGCAGGAAGGGAAGACAGACTTTTATAGAGGCTGATATTCTCTGTGGACAGATGTATAAACTGGCAAATCTATCTCTGGTCTGCATAAATTTTATAAGCATGACAAAATTTGTGTAGCTTGCTGAGAGTGTAGAGGTAGATTTTTGTGACTATAAAAGTAGCTTGCCCACAGACACTGTGTGTGCTTTTGCTCTTCTCCAAGTTTTGGGGTTTTTTTTCTGTGTCTTACTTTATTTCATGTAATGGGCATAAGGATTGTGTGCCAAATAGAAAAGGAGTAATAAACGCTAGTGATGGCATCCATGTCTTGTCATGATGTTTCCCAAAGCTGTCAGTTCTGAAAGGAAGCCTGCCTGACTTACAGCTGAGTAGGAAGGGAATCAACATCTACGCAGGCTGAAAAGGCTGTTGAGAGAAAGATTTTATCAGGAGGCTGTAGTTTGCAAAGCAGCAGTCTTGCCATTCAGTCTGTGCAGACCGAGGTGGCTTGTTCTGAGGAAGCTCATGTTTCCATGCAACTCGTCCTAAGCTCTGGTTAGGCAAACCAAAGCTCTTCCTGATTTTGTGTTCTAACCTGAAAACCCTGTTTGCTGGAGTAGGCTGTCCTGGCAAGGGACATCTGTTACCACCTTGCCAACAGGTGAAACTCTCTGCTGAACCCAGGCAGGAGATACTAACAGAGGGTTTGACTTTATAGTGTCCAGAAATGTGGTACAGAAAAAAAGAGCTGGGAATTAATCCAGGGGAACTGATGTTTAATAGTAGTGAACTTACAGGGGAGATGGATAATACGACCAGAAACCACTTAAGACGGATGTATCAGTAGTAAGCTAAGTACTATGATTAAGTGCCACCAACACTATTTGGTACCCTATAAATAGACATGTCTGCTAGGGCAGTCCTGCAGCAGCCATTCGGTGTTGGCTGATTTTAAGACGGTTAAGGCTGTTGTTTCTTTGCCCCACTTTGATGCTACAACTTCTGCAAAGCTGGCAGGTGCTGGAAGAGAAAGGCCAAGCTGTGACGAGTGCATGGTTGGTATCTTCTGCAACCAGTGCTTTAACATCCCCAGGTGAAAGGAGAGAATAAAAACTATCAGATTTTTTGAGTATGCCTCTTCCTTTTGCTTCCTAAAATAATTGTTTACTGGCAGTTTACTGCCTAAAATTAGTGCACCACTACAAATGATCTTCAGTGTTATGCACTGAAGATGAATGTAGCTGAATTTTCCTATACATGGAGACGGAGCTGTGATTCAAAGCCACATAAATTAGGAATTCTAAGTGTCACAGGCCTGCCCTGATGCATCTGGGCTGGGGAGTGCATGTGTCTGTGTGACATTTCTAGAATGAGTCCTATAGTGGGTATTGATTTATAGCTGGATATGGGAGTGTTTGTTCATGTTTTCATAGTGCTGTTGGATTGAGTTCTACAATTAGCAACTACTTTGCCTCCTCTATACTGAGAAGCACATGACCAAAGAGGAATTTCAAATTTTTGCCTTAGTTTTCCATATTGCTTAGAGAGGGGAGTAAGCGAAATGTCTGGTTTTCTACTCTTCCTGCTATTCCCTTCCTCCCCCTTTGGAAAAAGAAGGTGGCTCAGGTTAATCATCAAAGGCAAGATATTAAGAACCCAGCAAAAGAATAAGTGATTTATGAAGGCTTCCATACTTTAAGGTAATGAGTCAGGAATTCCTTCCTTGAAGTACTTAGCCGTTATACTGCCTTCCCATCTTTGCTTGCTCCTGTGCAGTCCCATTGACATCGGTGGACTGGCACATGGGTAACATGAATTTGTTTCTAATGATCATCACACTGAATCAATCTGAATGGCTTCTTGCATTTCTGTAGAGCTGCTTTGAGCTTGAGGGGTGGTGAGAATGAAGACAGAAACAAAGCCTTGTGAAAAAAATTGGCCAAGCCTTGGGCAACTGCTAGCCAGAGATGAGGGGAAGGGAGCATAGAGAGCAAAGGTGGGTAGCTCTTATCAGTAAATTCCTGACTTAATTATTTATAAATGTGCACATGGCCACATGCATATAAACTCCTTTTTTCTGTTTAACAGCATGATTACAGTGTGGCCCTTTAGTACTAGTCACTGTATAGACACAGACACAGAGTAATACAAAGTCATGGCACCTTTCTGATGATGCATAGCCCAGTGGCCGATGCATTACATATTTGTATATATAGCACATATACAGAATGATGTAATGCAGATATATATGAATTACACTATTTGTAGAGATGAACTTCCTGCTAAAAAAGAATCGGAATACAGAAGCTGAAACTGTATTACTACAGTGTATTACATATCCCTTAAGTGTTACAGTTATGAGACATAAAAGCTAATTTTAGTCAAGAAGCAGCATATGTTGTCTGAGTTCCATGAGTAGACTGCTGCCAGTATGCTTTATGCTAGTGAGCCTAAAGAGAATTTGGATGGCCCCATTACAGCTCTGTAGTTTTTAGAAAAGCTCTTAATGGCACTGAAACCCTGGATAATAAAAGCACTTGTTAAGTCATAGACTTTCTATTCAGTCTCATACCCAGCGAGCAAAAGAAGGCTGTGGGAATACTATGTTACACTCAGAAAAATTTTAAAAGCAAACAAACAACATTTTATCTCACGTTTGTGCATCTGCTGGTATCAGGATATATTTAGCTGTGTTTATACAGAAAGTAAACAGGTAATTGGACTTCAGTGACAATCAGTGAAGTACTCTGATGGAATTTTTTTTTAAGAAACTTTATTTTACAGTGAAAGCATGGTTGGGCATTTTTACTGCATGAAATTGGAAACTGCTTGAAATAGGAGTATTGACTTAGTTTATTCTTGTGTTCATCACATAAACAAAATGCTATAAAATAACTTTACTAAATAATGCAAGAAAATAGCATTTAGTAATAAAACTATTGTCATCTTCAAAGGCCTAAACAACTACTGTGGTGCTGCATATGCATATAATGTTTTAGAAATGCACTAGAAAGCCTTGTCTAGAAGCCTGGATGTATATTTAATATTAATTGGTGGGAAAATAGGAAAGAACAGATAGGGAGACACCACCCCACCAACACCCCCCCCCCCTTCCATTACACTTTCAAAGATGCTCTTATTCCAATACACAAATATTATTACTTGAAATAGATACTTCTTATTGCAGCTTTTACTCAAGTATTATTTTTGCTGAAAAGAACGTAACTGTGCTTCCTTTTTGCCCAGCAATTTTCCTCCTTTTGTGTTATAATGATATGGTTCTGCATAATGTCCTGCACTGTGTAGGGTTTCCAGGTGTTTCAGTCACTGCTGACAAACCCTAACGTGTCTCTTTTTTATGTAGCCTGTTATGTTGGTCAGGAAAAGGTAAAGATAATGAACTTTCCTCCATGACTAAGGTAAAAAACGTGCTTTCTGAGGAAATATCCTTTCCATTTTCAATAAGCTTAAATGTTATTCTTCCTATGCTGATAGGCTGCCAAGGCTGTTATTAAAAGCTGGAAATTTTGGCATGTTTTCCCCTCAGACCTGAGTGGATTGTTCATACATCTGATGCTGGCACATATGAAGCAATCGATTTATCATGCTTGAGTTTTTGTGCCCTTGACATTTATATCTAAAAAAATCAAACCAGCCTGGAACTGCACAGCACATTGCAAACAGGAGGTATATCCCTGCAGACTTCAGCTTCTTAGCACTGACTTAGTAATAAGGGGCAGCATAATAGTGCTCTTTTCACTTAGATGTCATATTTAAAACACTGAACATGTGTTGTGATAGGTAGGTATCAACAATAAAATAATTTGTGTCTGTCAAACTTGGATTACTTTTGTTACGATCAACTCCAGGGCAGAATTCAGCACCAACCTGACAAGGGTGAGGCTGGGGACTCCAGTTGTAGCAGATGCAGAATATACCAAATACCATGGTAATTATTTTTTAGCTTCTGTTCAACAGGTGAACAAATTCTTAGACAGTCCTAAACTACAATGGTAAACTGAAATGGGAGGAGGAGGGGAAGTTAGGGCCAATCAGATATGTCAAACTGGCTTGTTTTCTCTAAATCTGTCCAGTAAAGGTCATCTTTTGTATCAGCAATATAATTTGGAATGTTAAATAACAAGAAAGGAGACCCCAGAAATGCCTCAAAACACCATTTTGGTCCTATTTGTGGAAAAGGACTGCAAACAAAAATCCACAGTAGAGAGAGGAATGGAGTGACTTTCTAGGATGCTCTTAGTTTGAGATCACAGCCCTTAGAAGCATTACAGAGCCAGGAATGAAAGTTCAATGAAACTTTTGGCCAGATTTACAGAATCACTTATCAAATGTAAATCTCTGATGGAAGGAAAGAATAAAAAGGGAAGAACAGTTTTCTGGCATCTTGTATGCACTTCAGTCCTGGAAAAATCATTCTTTATGTTAATATGATTTATAGGATACCATAATGATTGATTATGCTGGAAAATCTGATACTAAAGTTGTGAAGATTCTCATGTGAAAGGAAGAGGCCAAAAAGAATCTTTATACTGGGGACAATAAAAAAGGAAAGAGTCAGCTCCATGATAATATTCTAGGAATACTGATGGAATTTTATTACTCCTGCATGGTGTTGCCAATGCAGAAAGATCATGGGTGGAAAGCTGCCCAATGGAAAAGGACCTGGGGATGCTGGTGACAGCAGCTGAACTTGAGCCAGCAGTGCCCAGGTGCCAAGAAGGGCAGTGGCATCCTGGCCTGTGTCAGCAATAGTGTGGCCAGCAGGACCAGGGCAGGGATTGTCCCTCTGTAGTCAGCACTGATGAGGCCACACCTCAAATCCTGTGTTCAGTTCTGGGCCACCACTGCAAGGAGGACACTGAGGGGCTGGAGCCTGTCCAGAGAAGGGCAACAGAGCTGGGGAAGGGTCTGGAGCACAAGCCTGATGAGGAACATCTGAGGGAGCTGGGGTTGTTTAGCCTGGACAAAAGGAGGCTCAGGGGGGACCTTATCACTCTCTACAACAACCTGAAAGGAGGCTGTAGCCAAGTGGATGTCGCCTTCTCCTCTGAGGCAACCAGTGATAGGACAAGAGGAAATGCCCTCAAGTTGCACCAGTGGAGGTTTAGATTACATATTTCAAAAAAATCCTTCACTGAAAGGGTAGTCAAGCATTGGAGCAGGCTGCCCAAGGTGTTCAAAAGATGTACAGATGTGGCACTTGGGACGGGGCTTAGTGGTGAAGTTGACAGTGTTGAGTTAATGGTTGTTCTCAATGATCTTAAAGGTATTTTCCAACCTAAATGACTCTATGATTCTATGATTCTCTGATTATTAAGGGACTGTTTTCTTCAAGGTAACATTTTGTAATGTTTCACGTTGAGTCCACAAGTCCAGATGTACCAAACCTACAAATTTTGGTTGTGCTCCAGGTATATCATTTCACCTATATTAGACTAAAATTAGATGTTGAATTCAGTTCAGAAATTTCTGCCTGTTCACCCAAACTACAGTTTCATGAAACCAATTTAAAAATATGCTTGTAGCACCAGCAAAATGAGGGTAACTTCCCTGTTCTGCATACTACTGAGGTTTTGCTTTTTCTGTAATTTAAACTTTTGTGACTTTTTGAGATCTTTCCTTTCTCGGTTGGGTACGATTTTATATGTTTACCAGTTTTCTGTTGATGTCATACAGGACAGAAACTCTTCAAGAAAGTCAGGGTAACAATCCCTGCCTGGAATTTCGTGAGATTTGTATGTCTCTTTGCAGTTTGCCCTAAATAATTATTCTTTAACAAGTATTTGTTAACAATAATTTAACAAGTATTCTTTACCTTCGCTAAATATGCCTGGTTTAAATAAATAAAACTAAGAAAACTACTAATGCAATTACTAACCCCTTTGTGGGTCAATGCTCTTCCAGTGCCTTGTTGGTTTCCATTGATAGGGAGGTAATTGGTTTATGTGCTAAGAAAGCTGATTTTGTTGCACAGACAGAGCAGGAGGAGGGTCTGAAAAGGTAGAAAATACATAGACATGAAGGAGCCCACACAGTGAAATACTTATGACCTGTGCAAAATCTTCATTAGTTTAAATTCTGTCTCTCTTACATATTTCCTTGCCCACCATGCTCTATTACTTATAAATGCTGAAGGTGATATGCACTGCTGTGTTATCATCCAAAGAAAAGGGAACTGGAGGAATGAGATATGTATAGAGAGGCTGAAGTCACTGAGATTGAGCATGGGAACAGCAGCCTGAAGCACAGACAGAGAGAGGGAAAATCATGGACTGTAGCCAGTGAAGGCTACAGGTACTCAGAAGAGGTCAGAGTTGTAATTAACCTAGTACTTGTGAGAGCCAGAATCTCTCCTTTTCTTTATCTGTTCCCTTACAGACAGTTCATAAGGAGTAATTCTGCAAATGATTGCCTGAATAAGCAGGACCAGGATCTGCTATTTCCTGTGAAGTTCCAACATAACACAGAAGGAAACCAGACACACCTCTGCACACTAATTCAAGTAAGGCCCCACTTGAAGAAAATTTTAAAGCAAATCAACCAGACACTCCACAAAGCAGAGGAGGTCTAATACATCTATGTCCCAGCCATTGCCTTTCTGTGGCTAAGTTTAATCTGTCAGTTCATATCTAGTTAAACTATGAAAGAAAATCAAACAGTGTTGCTTCAAAGGCAGACTGAGCTTGATACTACCTGATATGTCAAGCCAGAATAGGTGATGTGCAAATTAGAATCCAAAGCATTCACTCTTTTATGCTAAGCCAGGTGCTGGCAAGATCAAAGGGACCCCTAAAACCTTTGAATTTGTTGAAGGGAAATTGGGGAATCTGTCTAGAGCTTACAGAAGGGCAGAGAGGACCCTAAGTAGAGACATGGAAAAAACTGCAAAGGATACAGTGATAAAAAAAATCCAGACATCTTTTTCCTCACCCAAATGATATCTCTTGGTCAATATTGCATTAGTGAAATTCTGAAGAATCTCTGATTGACATCTTTGATATGGTGATGAGGTCTCTTACAATTTATCTTCAAAATTATTCAGAGTACAAAGGACTGGGATAAAAGGGCTTTTGAATACTATAGGCCATTGGCTTTTTCCTTTGATTGAAACTAGAAGTCTTAGGGAATCTGAATAGTATGTCTGAAAGTTCCCTGAAAGAGTGTTTTCTCAAACTGATAGTCCATCAAGAGAAAGACCCAGGGAAGTAAGATAAATAGTTCTGTGTAATAGAATACACGATTTTTAACCACCTCCTCAAATTATATGGTGCTCAGAATAGGTGTATTTTATTCACTGTTTCCTCTAAACTAACAAGATTTTCAGTATTTTAATAAGCATTTCTTGAGATAAAAACTTATATCATACTCTTGTCTTTTGGATTTACAAGTAGAACTGTTTCAGGAGTGAAGCAGCACTAAATTTCTAACAGGGTAAAACCTTAAAAGATTAAATCCTAAAACCTTAGATGCTAAACCTCAGTGTTTTCCACTGAAAGCAATAGACAAAAAAGCACTTTCTCTTCAGTATCTTGTTACAGGTGCATGGCTAAAGCATGTAATTAAAGGTTCAACCAGCACTAACACATGCTATCATACTTCAAAATGCCCTCCAGAATGCATTGAAATTGGCTAGACTGCTTAGCTTTTTCTCTTCTAGCTGTGTCAACAAGAGCATCAGAGCTGTTTAGCTTTGAGAAGAGCTGACTCTGTCAGTGTCTGTCAGTATCTGAAGGGAGGGTGCCAAGAGGATGGAGCCAGGCTCTGCTCAGTGGTGCTGAGCAATGGGACAAGAGGCAGTGGGCAGAAACTGAGGCACAGGAAGTTCCACCTGATCATGAGGAGGAACTTCTTTACTGTGCAGTGACCATGCACTGGAACAGATTGCCCAGAGAGGCTGTGGAGTCTCCCTCACTGGAGATATTCAAGAGCTGCCTGGACACAATCCTGTGCCCTGTGCTCTGGGATGACCCTGCTTGAGCAGGGAGTTGGACCAGATGACCACTGTGGTCCCTTCCAACCTGACCCATTTGATGACTCTGTGTCTCTATAATATTAGGCTCTACTGTAGCTGCCTAAGAACAGACTTCTGCTGGAAAAATCATAAATGGTAACCAATAGTTATCATCCAAATCTGCAGAATACAAATTTTTACATAACATGCAAGGACTAAAAAAATATATTAGAAATTTCAATGCCTTCCTAAAATATGTGTTTCTTATATCGATAAAGAGGAAGTTTATTAGTACACTTTTTTTGTACCACTGCCTGTAATATATTTTGTCTTTTTGTCATAAAACAGCACGGTGAGGCAGAAGAAGTACTTTTCAATTGCCAAGGAGAACTGAGAACACACATCTGTAGTGCATTTTGTGTGTTGTTTTATGTCTTGATTTTAGTTCAGATTTTCCAAATGCAAGTGTACACCATGGCATGAAATCTATTTCACCTGAATGAAGTGAACTCCTGCTATAATCAATGAAGACCTAACCACCGCAGGCAGGGAGCTCAGGGAGGCTTTCAGATGACCAGATGTGTTTTCTTAGACACCTGTCTATATGCAGACATTTCCACTGTAGACACCAACTGGGGGAACCCTAAGTGTTACATAACCCCAAGTGCAGCTGGCTATGCTGGTACCTCTGCATCCTGGCTGAGTCCACAACAATACTCAGCAACAGCCCTGCTCGGTGTGTGCCCTGTGGCTGATGGAGAATGGACATGCCAGCCAAGGAGTGTGTGATTGGTGTGGAAGTTGCAGTGGCCCTACATCACATGTGACACAGATAGCTGGGGTCTGTAGGTCTCTGGAGCCCATGCAGCCTCATCCTTTAAGCAACGTGGTCATGGACCAGCTACTGAGTGAGGCAGATAAGGAACAAAACTCCATCAGGAATATTCTGTTATCCCACCCTCTGTTCTGTGGGATAATCCAGATATAAACAGTACGATTCAAACCAGATCCCATGGGAGTCAAACACTGAACTCCTTTGGGATTTTGTCTCCACATGAATTATTACAGGTTATAGAGAGAGTCTTTGAGGTGAATGTAAACAAACTGTGGCATGCCAAATCTTAGGCTAATGTTTTACACCTAGACAATCCATCTTGAAGTGTCTCATGATTATTTTTTATTTTTCTGAAGTACATTAATTTAAGACACTTCTATGAGATACAGAAATAAATTTGAACTGGCTGTTAACTCTTGTTTTATTGAACCAGAAATCATTTTGAATTCTGCCATTTTATTAAGGAGCACTGACACATCACAAAAGAAGAAACAGAGTGGTGTTGCATGTACTTTGTGCCTCTGGGGAAAGGTGCTAAATTTGCTCAGTCTAGGAAAAACAGGCAACATACTGTATGCTGGTTTTAGCACAGGTAGACAGAAAGAGGGTATGTCTCTGACTTAGGTTGGGAGGGGTATGGAAAATTGACTGTGATGGAATGTCTGAATTCAGTGCAGTCAAGGATCACCCAGGTGTTTATGCAGTTTAGTTTATATATGTTATATCATGTAAGGCAGATGTAAAAAAACCTTTAGAATGTGCAGCAATGTGTAGATAGACTCTTATTTCACATAATCTGTGTTCCCTAGTGTTGCACAACACCTTAGTACCTTCCCCCCTCTATTGCTAAGGGTCTTCTGTTGGCCCTTCTGGACCCTGTCTTTCCTCCCAGCTGGGTGCTCCTGCCCCCAGGCCGTCCCACAGTCTCAGTCCTTCTCCCTCACTAGCCTCACATGGTTGTTCTCACGCTGTTATTCCCGCAGGATCACCCCAGCAGACCCGGTGGTGGTGGTTCTCCTGAGTGAGGAGTGACCAGCAGTGGCCGAGACTGACCCTTCCCTGTCCTGCCTCCCCTGCTCAGCTGTGGTGTCTGGCTGACCCGAGGAGACTCATGAGGGAGTGCAGAGGAGTCCCAGCACACCCTGATCAGCGCTGACATTGTCCACAGAAACAACCAATGCCCCAGGGCCGGGGGCAGGTCCCGAGCTCACCCAGGGCATCCCTGCAGGGAGAGCGGGATGGATGGCGGTGGTACCAGCTGCTCATCGGAGGATCTGCCATCCCTCCTCTTCCCAGTTGGCCTTTTTTTTCCTCTTTTTCCTCATCTCTCCTCTTCCCAAAAGGTAACACTCAACATGAGAAGTACTTTAAGCCACCAGCTGTGAGTAATTGCCCCTGGCCACAACACTGTGTGCAGGTGACCCTGTCTCAGCATCCTCTCCGTGTGACCTTGGTCAGAGCTTTTTAGGCCAACATTCTTTGATCACAATGCATTTAATGATATTGATGTTGATATTAATGTTATTGATGCCATAATTGTTGAGAGTGAAAAATACTTATTTTAAACCTCTCATAATTTTTTTTTTCCCTCCTGCACCTTTACATAAATGCATTCTTCCTCTCACAATCAAGTCTAACAGATTTTGGTACAAGAGAAAATATTGTCTTCACTTAACACTAGGAACATGGAGTTCCCTGTCTTCAGTTCTGGAAGACGTATTTATGGAATATGTAAAATCTGTTATTCCCTGGGTTGTGTGCTTGGCTGATATTAGAAGACCAAGTCTATCATATTTGCATTCCTGGCATTACTTCAGAAGAAGCTGAATCCCAAATGGGTAAAAACCTCCAGGGTAAGTATAGGTTAAAGCCATTTTCAAAGTAACTTCGTGCTGTCGGCACTGATTTTTCTACTTACTTAAGAAGTCAATAGATATTTAGATCACTGATATTTAGATCACTGATATAAAACCAGTTTCATGTGATAGAAGCTCTCTAATATGCATAACAGGGAATTGCCGAAGAGTCTTAGACTAAGGCATCTTGACTTTATCTTCTTTATTAACTGTGATTTTTTTTTTAATAGAGAACACTTATTGCTATAGGAATGTGTAATCTGGGCCATTATAAAGGCTGAAACCAACCATATTTTAGATGGTTATTTTCCTAATATTTGAAAAGTATTACATTTGAAAATATGTAATATGTTATATGTAATAGAGTAAAAAAGAACATCTATTGTTATGTAATGTCAACTAGTTTTGTATCTAATATCAAATACAATTATTGAATAAAGTCAGCTCTGTCCTGTACTATCAAATATATGCTGACATTTGAGAGAATGGTGGGGTTTTTAAGGACAAATAAACATGGTTATTTGGAATATTGTTTTTAGTAAGGTCAAAAGATTGAATTCCTCATCCACGACAAAATTTTTCTTTTCTATGATATATTTTTTAGAACTTGTCATACTCATTGAAAAGACAACACCATGGCAAAGGCAACAAAAATAATACTTTAATACAAAAATAATAATTTATGCAAAATTTTACTTTAATTTTTTATTCTGTCCACTACAGCTGCCTAGCATGAATAGTATTCTATAGACATCTGTGTCAGTTAAAAAAATCTAGGAATTATGAAAGCTATGCCAAAATGGTGAAACTAATGGAGCCTGCTAATTCATTTTATATAATGATGCGATGACTGACAATTTTACTGGGCATTTTAACTAAGTACTCATTTTTACTTCTAATTCATATGAATTTAAGCCTTTAAAGGAGACTACTCTATAGAACAGAATTTCAAATATTTGCTCTGCTTTAACTGTCTTTCAAGGAAATTTTTTGTTGTCTTGTATTTTAAATTATGCTAAATGTCAGTGTATCGCCCATTGTTTCTGCTGATATTTGCTACTTTAACCTTTTTCCTGATATAAATTTTGTTTACTTGTGTATCATGCAGATAGATATATATTGTGTATTGAGCTGCATACAATCATGCAGGGTTTTGATCTAGATATCTGTACATCACATACATAAAGTTGGTTTAAACCACTGCAAGTTACTCCCTGATTTAAGGTATTCTGCTTATGCTGTGAGTTAGTGCACCTTACCTTCATGACATCCCAGGGCAACTTTTATTTCCTTGCACTGAGAAGCTCCTCCGATTTGATCATCTTAAACAGTAACACAATCCAAGAAAATTTCTGTAAATCCTTGTAACTCTTAGAGGTAAGACTGTGCTACTCTGAAATGTTGCTAGCTGTATTCAAGTCATAGAATCATAGAATCTTTTAGGTTGGAAAAGACACTTTAAAAAGTTCATTGATTTCAACCATTAACTCAGCACTGCCAAGTTCATGACTAAACCATGTACCTAAGTGATATATCTACATGTCCTTTAAGTGCAAGTGATTGCAATCTTGATTTAAAGTTGAACACAAATCATGCTAAAATTATAATAGCATACCTGTTCTATACACCTCATGTTACAGAGGCATCACAACTGGCTTTTGCAATGCCTTTGAGTGAAGGTGAATAGGAAATCATAAATATAATGTAGAGGAGGAATTAAGTTAAATGTTCAAGACATAGCTCTGCTTGAAGCCATTTAACACCTGCTACTAATGATAGCCACCACTAATCTTGCTAATTATTTCATATTCACATGATATGGTTCTCTTTTCCCCTCTTACACATTTTCTCTGTTTAGTAAATGAATAAATCTGATTAACATAATTCGAGCACTCAAATAGAACTTTTCAGGATCAGAAGCCCTGTGCAAGAAACGTTGGCTTTCTATGGCAACAGGGCCAGAAGGGGCTTTCTCCTCTTTTTTAGAACTTTTAGGTGCAAGAGTTACCATAACAACACTTATGGTCACCTTCATTTCAGTTCAATAAATTCAGTGATGTCCATTCAGTTTGCTGATATGAAATTGTAAGACAGGCAAGCAATCCTATATAATGAATATGTGGATTTTCTTTTTTGAATCATGGATCCTTTGCTACTCATATATTGAAAATTAGATCCTAGATAAAGAACTGAATCTCAGGATACTTTAACCTGATGGGCTAAATGAACAAGACTTGCACAAGTGATTAAATATAGTTTTTCAAAGTTCAAATTATCTCCTCAAATTAATCTCTATTTGGCTAAACTTTTATCATTAGAATATGGTTTTAGAGGAAAAATAGAATGTGTTTTACCTTGTTCCTGGTACAGAGTGGACAGTGGTCCATAAAGTTGCCATATGATGTATTTTTTTTCCTTTGATATCTTTTTCACACTGAGAAGTTTTTAAAGGCATGCAGTTATGCAGATATCTATAGTGGACAGCTGGTACTTTTAACTGTGTTTCTAGCTAGGAGTAGACCAGCAACTAGAAGACATACAGCTCCTATAAAATCTTGCTGGGGTTCTACAGACTCCTGCGGAAGCTGAGAGCTAGAACCTGCAGTGCTGCTGTTCCTTCAAAAAAGCTATGAAGTATTTAACCTGGGGAAAGTCCTTCAGGTACTGACTCCCATGACAGAAGTTTTCCTTTAGTGGAAAAGAACGATCTGGTCCTTTGAGGAATTTCAACCTTGTCTTACAAGTAATCTGTGCTGAGTTGACAACTTCTTTCACCACTTTTACAGTGGCATTAAATAAGGTCATTCAGGAAGTAGAATCGTACTGGTGTTAAGCTAAGTTAACCTTGATGAATTAGAATACTAAAATATTGCAAATTTAAGAATTATTGTTAGTTTATGTTTGAGAATTATTGTTAGTTTATGTTTTAAGACAGAAAACTAATAGATTAGAAGAACTGCGTTATATTTTCCTCTAGGTTCTAATAATAAAATACAGTTATTCTCACTGATAGGCTGGTTGTGAGTATTTTTAGACTGAGAAAAATATTTTTGAGTAATGTAACTGCCCTAGAGTAGTGTGTGTGTGTGTGTGTTCATGTGGCCAAGACAGGAAGGAATATATAGTTCAGGAGAGGATTTAATATGTTGTCTTCCAAAATATATAGAATAGATATGTTCTTTCAAAGGCATATAATAATAGTCATGGGAAGGAGTTCAAAATTAATTTAATGCAATATCTTTCTATTGGGTTCAGACTTGTAGAAGCTGAAGCAGGACATTTTCATTTTTTATGAGCAATTCTCATTTTAAATGAATAGAATGTGGATCAGTGTTTCCATATTAAGAGATGGCTCTGCCACAGCTCATCTTTTCCATCAATAATAGATACCTGTCACCCCTGGCAGTTAAGAAATCCTAACTGGTACTGACTGTTTTCAGATGTATTCAAAATGAGACTTAAGCAAAGGTTCTTCTGTTGGCAGTTTGAATCATTATTTGACTTCATTCAGTTTGCAGATGCAAACAGGCATGTTATAAATGCACACACATTTTTACAGCATGCTTTATTAATTCTTTAAGTTAGAGATTGTCTCTTCATATCTGTCAGAGGTAGATTTATTGGGATGGGCTAAAGGACTTCTAATTCTTTTCTTCTTATAGCCTACCCCATTAGTACCATCAGCCTTCATTATGATGGTGGGAAAAAAAATACCTGTACAACATTTCATGATAGCTAAAGCCTATGCATAGCAATACCTTGATTTACTCAAATATTTTTCATTTTCAATTGAAACCTAATGGTACTTCACCCAGTCTTGCCTTAGCTCTGAAAAGACAAAAGCATGACTGTAGTTTACCAGCCATGCAATTTGTAGGAATCCCAGAAATACATTTTTACGTGGTTGACATTGTGTGTTATTGTTTTCACAATGCTGGATGTCTTGCTCCAAGGTTATTTTCTAAAGAATTCCCAGCAAGTGCAAGCATATAATTAACAATCAGTTTTGCAAGTATTTTCACTGTCCTTGGAGCAACTGTGGTGTTGTTCTACCAGCCCCTAATCAGGGCTGTCAGTGAGCAGCAAGGGCCAAGCTGCAGAAGACAAACATCTGTAAGGACAGGAATGCAAGTGGAGACTCCAGGACACTTGTCTATCTTAAAAGGTATTCCTTTCAAGAGGACTAGGTCGCAACAGAATTTTAATCAAGCAAAATGTCCCATATCCATCCTTTGCACAAGGGATAAAAACTATGCTGAAGCACATGGAGTTGATTCAGGATTAAATTAGACTGCAAAACAACATGAGGTAGAAACCCAGTGCCATAAAATGTTAAAAACAACTTGTGTGGTATGCAGCTAGAGTCTTTGTGGCAGCAGTTGTACATTTGCAGGAAAATGGCCAAGGACTTTATACAAAGATGGCTCTTGACTATGTGAATCAGATGAGAAGCTCTTCCTAGCAGTAAATAAACTTGCTCATCTTGTATCTGAGTCATCAAAACTGGCCTGTCCATGACCTCTAATAAAAGCTTTTTTAACTCTTTGTCCATATTCTTGCCTACTTTTCCTATTAGTGAAACAAGTATATACAAATAGCTAAAATAATAGAGTAATACATATCCAGAAAAATGTATTCCTGTTTTTACAGAGAGAATCTGAAGAAATAATTTCTTCCTTAACTTTTACCCGCACTGTTATTTTTACTGGTCAGTTTTTTTGCCTTTTCACTTTGGGTTGGTTTATCACGGATGGTAAAATCCAGGTAGTGATTGACTTTGAAATTGACAACTAGATTAGCCAATTAAATATAGGTGTACACCTCTGGGTCACACACAGTTTAAATTCAGGAAGATCTTGGGAAGCCGGCCTCTTTCCTCCCTGCCTTGGCAGAGGTGAGCTGGCCCCAGTTCCCCACTCCTGGGGGGCCGGGCCCAGCTGGCCCCTGCCCTGGCCAGGACTTTCCCGGGAAGGTGCCGGGACCGGTGACTCCCGGGCCGGGGGAGGGCAGGAGAAAATGCCCCTTCCCGGCCCGGATCGCGTCTCCAGCCGCTGTAAAACACTCTGCTGCTTCCCCCAGCCACTGCGAGGAGAGGCTGGAGCCTCTGATATGTAGCTCCGAGCTGGGCCCCCGTGGGACCCAGGGTGTGCAGGAGCCATCCACGTTCCTGGCTGTTGAGATTCCTGGCTGCCTGAGCCGCTCCGGCTCCGATCTCTCTCCGGTGCGGGTTCCTCCCCGTCTGCGCAGCCTTGACACCTTGAGCTGGCCGCCGAGAGAGAGCTGGGCCAGATTTAACTCTTTCCTGACACAGATGAAACTTTTTCAAAACCCTAATCCTCCTTTTGAGTAAGAAGAAAAGAAACTGGGTGAATATAAAGAAGACAGAGCATGAAGTCAAAGGAGAGAAAGAGAGTAAAAAGACTTTTGCGAGGAAGGTTTGAGGAGATTGCTATTTCAAGCTAAATTTCTCTCACTGAGACATGGAAATGAACTTTGTATGTAAATTATCCTTTAAACCATGGGAAAATATGCATCTGGAGAGATCGAATTTATGTGTGTGAATTTTGGAGCAAAGGTGTTTGTGATGTACTAGTGATACTGATCTTACGAGATGCTTGAACAGAGAGAGATGAGAAGCCTCTGCTCTGGTGAAAGAAGTGAGAAAATATCTCTGTTCCCTGAAATGATGTATCCTTTGCCTTTAGTATTTAAAAAGTAACACCCCAGTGTGTTTGAGCTTGGGAAACTGCTAATGGGAGGGGTCCCAAACCCAGTTTCCCCAGGCGGCTGTATTTGTGACAGCTAAAATCCACAAGAGAACTGTTCAAGGTTGTCAGTGGGATCTGTGACTCTAAGACAGACTCCCCTCCTAAAGAATTGATGAAAGACTGTTTTCAAATGGTAGAACTGACTGAAAAATAACAGGTTGTCTCTTTATGTTGTGTGTAGAAAAGTGAATACTTGTGGGCGGGGGGTGGGGGGGAAGGATGTTTTGAAAGTTTTATTTTTTTTCCTTTTCTTATTTTCTTCTTCTTAGTGTGTGTGAATAAACTATCATTGTAACATTTAAGGTAGGCCTGTTTTGGTTTTTTTGGGTTCTCCTAGTCATACCTCAGAAGATAGCAAACACTGAAACCATCACACACCTTTATGCACACAACGGCTGTTCAGAACATGAAAATTTCAGACCCTGACATAACATTTCACCTATGTTATTCAGCACAACAATCTGAAAATTCACATGAGAACAGATAGGTTTCTAGTGATGTGGAATGCTGAGACATTTACGCTATGGGTTAGCATGCATTTCAAAAGAAAGTTCTGGCAAAGACAAAAGGCCATTGTTGTGCTTTTTGATTTCTGAGAAATTAAATTATTAATCAATCCACACTTTTATATACTGATGTATGTAAAAGATTAACATACCTCAATTGTAGAGATTAAGGAGAGAGACCATAAATCTTGTGATAGAGAAGATGATGAATGTTTAAAAGGTATATTCCCCAAGTACCTTGCAGATCTCAGGACTAACACAACGACACAGTATTTTACAAAAGGGAATTAAAAAGTTCCTTTCTTTTCTGCCTGCTTCTCCAATTGGAAGCCAGAGATATTTTTCAGCCAGAAAGTCTTTGCCTGCAGGGGAATATAAGATTATGAATCTGTTGTGCCATGAAAAGCCTATGCAAAAAATATGTACTTGCTAAAATTTCTGAAAATAAATGGTCATGGATTATT
The DNA here is from genome assembly GCA_013401135.1 of Cettia cetti. Taxonomy (NCBI): domain Eukaryota; kingdom Metazoa; phylum Chordata; class Aves; order Passeriformes; family Sylviidae; genus Cettia; species Cettia cetti. The sequence continues at coordinate 20,792 of VZUI01042010.1, forward strand.
GTAATATCCACTTAAATTTATTTTACACTATCACATCATGAACAACAGAACACTGCAGTGGAAACATACACACAGCAGATTGTCCAAATATATAGCAGGCTTGTTGAATGTAAAGAAGTTTGCTGTCCAGAGTCCTCAGAGTCCACAGTGACTGTGTTTTTGTGGATGTCTTTCCAGTATAGCAAATATCATTAAAATATTGTTTAGAATTATTACAGGTTTCATATTTTTGCATTACTGTGGTGAAAGTGTGGTTCTATCTATCCTAACAGGCAGTTTTTTGGTAAAGACTTGGGGTATTAAAATAATTGCTTCCAGAAACATACTTTTAAAAAAAGTTCTTGGCAAACCAAGAACTAGATAACAAGTACATACTGGGGCCTCTCCATGGTGTGGTCTGGGCATGTGCCCATACTGTGGAACTCTGAATTCAGACACCATTGGATGTGGGCAGATTATAGTAAGATAGCTGAATAGTTTCTCCCCTTCTTATACGTCTGTTCCACTTTTTTCCCAAGGGCTTGTATTTCCATGATAAGGAGAAGAAAGAGCCTAAAAGTGCCTTTAAAATTTCATGGGCTGCAGGTGGAGAAGGTGTCTGAGGTGTCTGTATTCTTTTGTGAAATGTGTGTCACTAAACAAAAGGGAGGAAGCAACTGAAAACCAAATGAGGTCTGGGGTTCTGCACAACCTTTGTTCCCCCTCTGGTATCAGGCCAGATAGATCCTGTTTCAAATATTAAACTTGAACTGAACTTCTGGAAAGCGATATTGGGTAAAAACATGTTTTATGGGGAAAAGTGCTGTAGAATACCAATGAGGAGAACGTGACTGGGAACAACAGTGGGAGTGTTTTTATTTCATCTAAGTTTGAAATAGGAGAATGCGATAGACTGCTGAAAGCAACTCTAGCAATGCAATATCCAGTATCCGGAGAACAAAATCCTTTTGTTTCCTGACCTCGGCCTCATCAAACAAACCAAGAGAAAAGTGTTATTGAGCTGGAGGAATCTGTTTACTGGAACAAATACTGGAGCTCTACACTGGCATCTTAAAGCACAAAAGATATTGGAACAGAACAGTCCTATTCTGGAAAAGAGAAGCAGCAATCATGCACAGATGACAACAAAGTCAACAGAAAATGAACTTGAACTACAAAGTAAACTGTCAATAATTTTGTTTCCTTTATTTAGCTGACAGCTGTATTTAGAAACGATCTCAGTTACACTGACATAAGATGTTTTAAGGATTCTTTAAGTAACATCTACATTTAATCCTGTTTGAATTGTTCAAGTTAAATCTGCTTGTGCCTTCAAAAATGCATCATCTGGTTGAGTGAATAACGGTGAAAAATATCTATCCAAAATTAATGTCAGTTTTCTGTATTGTAGAGTAAACAAAGCTAACTGTTGTTTAGTGCATTCCTGTAATGAGCTTTGGAAGCTCCTGATCAGCTTGCTGTAATATCAAAGACATTGTTTAGTATTTGTGTTTTGTGTTCTCTGCCTAACAGCTTTCAGTATATGAATATTCTTTTACTGTATAGCTTGATATGCATTCTCTGGTGTATGTAACTAATCATCTAAGCTATATACTTGCTTCTTGACTGGATTATATGCTTTCAATAGGAAAAAATATAGTGTATAATAAATAACGCATTTTTATGTTAGATTACTTGTATTAATTTCTTTATTCTTATTAAGCTTTATGATTTTATGCAATTTATGGCCCCTTTTGAATACTTACAGATTAGCATAAGTCATAACAGACAACTGAATTGTTTATTTTTTAGTTTAAAATAACTTCTATAATTAGTAAAAATGGAAATATATTAATTTAATTATGATCTTACAAATTACATTCCAATACATTTTCAAGATTTTTCCACAAGTTTATTCATGTTTCTATGAAGTATGTACAAAAAGACATGAGACAGAAAGAAATTTTTGAATAACAACCCAAAAGTTATAAAATGCACCTCTGGATTTTATCTTTAGGAAAGAAAAAAATTGCTATAAATGACAAGATGGAACTTATCATCTGCAAGCAATGATGCACTTTGAGTTTTCACAGATGCATTTCACACCAAAAAACCATCCACTTCAACATATGCAATAAATCATACGACCCTTCCTCACACCTGCAGAGAAGAGCTGGGTAAGCAGTTGAATCTTGCAGGGTGTTCTGAAGGTCATTGCCTCAGCCTCAAAAGCAGGTGTCCAGCATACCTCCTCTTGTCCTCCTGAGGGTGACATTGTGCCTTTTTGATTTGACTTAGTTCCTCTGGCATGCTTGACAGTATCATGTCTCTCATGCACTTGTGGAATTTGTTCATCTAGGAGAAAAAAAAATAAAATTGATTATCTATAGCTCCTCTGTGGCTCCCTGAAGGACTAGAACATGACATGCTGACGGACTCAAGGGATCAACCCAGTGTAAGCAGCAAGTCATTTTATCAGGAATCGAAGAAAAGAGATGTAGGTGTACATGTAGTTCTGTGTTTTCTAAGATCTGACTTCTGCAATCCCTTTTCAGTGTCTGAAGTTGAACATCCTCTTGATACTTAAATTCTGAATTTTATTGTCTCTCCTGACCAGCACTGATATCACGAGCTGAAATCTCATATACCTGCTGAAACAGCCCTGACAATTTGTTGGATTCTGAACAAATTTTAATTCTACAAAATTTATTTTTGTGTTTGTTCTCTTTCCACAACCTGTTCTCCTCCCCCACTGCTACAGAGTCCTGTTATTCTGGAGTATACATGGCAAAAGAACGGAATGGCAGATGGGCTGCTCCATATTTAATGCCTTCAGGGAGAAGAACACAAGGGCATGCAGAGCACATGTGTGGTCCAACAGCAGTCTGTCAAGGCAAACCCTTCGAAATATGGGAAGCTAGTGCCCCAAGAGTGAGAGTCACAGAGACAGAACCGCTCGAACCACACTCCTCCAGTGCAAGAAAGCTTACTATTCTTGTATGAATTTATGAAGCACTCAGTCTGATATTTCATAAGTCAGAGATTTTGCTCAGAAGGCTGGGGAAGTTTTAGATGAGAAAATATGAAGAGGGATACCATCACCTGGTAGTGAACAATACCACCACCATTCTCTGGGAGGTGATAGTGTGGAGGGGCACTAACAGTGCAAAAAACCAGATCCTAGCTGTTTTGAATCTTAGGAGCTGTACCTCATGTGCTCATTTACAGAGACACTGAAAGTATCACACTTTGTATAATGACCTGCTTTATTATGTTCATATATCCCTTATCCCCAAGTGTTGTTGTATTGCTTAGCGATCACCACAAAATCTGTCTTTTGCCTTAAAAACACTGATTTGGCTGGTGGGACTGGGTAATGCAGAACCCTGAGCAAGCTGTACAGGTGGAAGATCTTCCCCTCTTCTAATACACTCCTTTGTAATCTTCAGAGCAGTCTCACTGAACTTTCCCTGGACCTCAGTCTGCTCTGTCTGGCTAGCTTTGCTGGCTGTAAGAAAAGAACAGGACTTAGCTTCTGAGCCAGTCATGAGGGGATGACATGTATTCCTACCTTAGATGAACAACTGTAGAAAGGACAGAAAGGCATCTGTCTGCTGCACCACACTTTTTTTTAACAGCTGAAATGATTAAGTGTGAACCTGCAGAACTGAACTGCTGCTGTGGCGTTTGCCTGAGCAGAAGTGGAAAAGCTTTGGGAAGAACTCGTGTCCTGGGGTGTGCATAGAGAAGTTCGTTTGGTTTCTGGGCAAGTCTGGACTGTCTCTACAGTGTGCAGAAACAACGCCAGTCTCAGACAGCGGGCAGAAAGCAGAAACATGTGTTGTATAGTTAATGCATCCTGGGACAGCAAGGCAGAACTGAACAGCCCTCTTCTCCCAAGCGAGAGCTGCAGTCTACATTCAAATAAAAATACCATAGAGGCCCTTTATTAACTAGGGGGTGCGTGCTCTTCTCTTGGCTTCTGCTGATACGCCGTTATCACTGCAGTTATCTGATAAGGTAGCTGACGAGGCCGCCGCAGGGCAGAGGCAGCGAGCCCGTGGCCCGGCTGTGGCAGCGGAGCCCGGCAGGGCGCTCCCAGGGCGCCGGAGCGAGCGCGGCTTTGGAACGCGGCTGCGTCTTCTGTGCCTTCTGCAGTGACACCTGCCGCCGGCTCCGGGCATGGCCACGGACTGCAAACCCTCTGCTCTTGCAAAGCGCTCTGATCTTTTGCGTGTAAGCCTTCTGAAGACCCAAAAAAACCGCCTCCGGACTGATAACTTCAGTTGGATATTCCAAATAAACCTGCTTTGATGCTCGTATGCCACTCTCCTTATTAGGAAGCTAAGAGCAACACCAGCAGCTTCACTGTTTCATGCTGACGAGCAGCATAGCAGGTTGATAGCACAGCTTACCGATAAGATGCCGTGTCAAGCAGAGAAAAGGACTCTGTGAGATCAAACTTGAGCTCTGACTTGTTTTATAGTTGCTCTGCTCTTCATCTTAGCAGAATATTAGATTCAGACCCTGGTGCTTGTTTTGCTAAATGTCATGTCTCAGCATTTGTGTTTTACTTGTCTCATTTCTGCTGTGGTACTCTTGTGTTCTCAGGTTGCAGTTTTTCAGCTGCATCTTCTGAAGCTAACACGGATAGAAATATAACCTGGAGAACTCACTGGGGGAGATCTCTCCCAACAGTCTATAACTTGTTCTTGTCACGCAGCCAAATGACCTCAATTTTTAAATTAAATTACATTGTAGAAGACCAACTTGGTTTTATCAGAAACCCAGAGTTTGCTGATTATTTGCTCTTTCCATCATTTTCAGCTGAGAGTTGTAGTTTAAAACGTTAACTTTCTTTGGACATCTTTGCCCATTTCCAAACAAGAAGTAATTTATCCTTAAAATGGAATAGGGGATTAAAATGGCAGAAAAATTATGATTACCAGATGCACAAAATATATTAGCTGAACTGGTACTTATTAACATAGACAGTTCCCTTATTATACTAATTTTGCATGAAGTATGTGGAGTCTGTCATCTGGAATTAGAACTACATTGACATACAACACTCAGAGTCACTTCTGACAAGCTAAGCCTCCAAGTTTCCCAACCCTGTACTTTAACAAGTTTTGGGCACCCAGTAGCCTCCTCCTTACGGCCCTCTTTCCATGTAGAGGTAGGCAACACGTGGGGCTCACCTGTGAGCAATGCTGCACCTCCAGGTAAACAGGAAAAACTGTGAAGTCCCCCCACAATAAACATGACTACTTTTCCCTTAGGCAAATATAACTAGGTAAATATAACTAGGCAAGTATAACTGGGCAATAACACTAAGGTGCCCATAACTGAATTTAGATGCCTCACATTATATTAGACAATTGAGGAAAACCTAAGATTTTCATCTAACACAGAATTTTCAAGTATTAACTTGTATAAGGTTTGTTGCTGAAATTCTTCCTCTATTCAATGAAGCAGACTGTGTTGGAATGACTCAGAGTGATATTTTCCATCTTAATGGTTTGATAAACAGCTCTGTCTGGTTTGTGTTGTGTTTCTGTCCAGCAGAGGAAGTGACTGGGAAATGAAATGAACCTGCACAGTTTCCTGGACTGGACTCTGCTTTGTTTGCTTATTTGATCACATATTTAGTTGTCTCACAGTGTCCCTATAAAGCAGGACAATAATGCTCACCAGGCAGTTCTCTAAGAAATCAGAAACAATGGAAGGAAAATTTCCAGATTGCCAGCAGCTCATTTTGGAAAAAAGATATTACTAAATAAGATTATTGGAAGACTTTTACACAAAGAATATGCCACTGTTATTATACGCTCTCCCTCATAAAACGATAGTAATAACTGTAATCATAATCCAGTGAATTCCAATTTTTATGAGAAAAACTGTTCTTTCTAAATTATCTGGAATATAATGTTCACTATTTTTTCTTATACTGAAGATAAGAGGGTTTTCTGACTTTTAATTTTATACTGGCCCTAGAAAGATAATGACTTTTTTCTTCAGGGGGTTTGAGAAACCTGAACAATGTGTTAACAAATATATGCTGCTGTTGTGCCTTTGAGAGAAGTGCTGAGTATATATCCCTGTCTTTAAATAGCAGTCAAAGGATAATTACAGCATATAAAAACACTGAGAGGAAGGAATGATAGTTCCGTAGTTAAAGAAAAAGAGAATATCTGCATTATATTCCTGAACAGGGAAGATTTTTTCCTTATAACCTTGGGCAAAATGCTTCATCTCTGCCTGCCTACATTTCCATATTTTATTCTCTATAAAATGGGGATTATAAACCTTTTCTGCCTCAGAGAATACTAAAAATATATGTGTGGGGACAGACATCCTGAGATGGAAGGTGTTATCTGACATTATAAATGGAAACACAGGATATGGCTACACAGGCTCTCAGTTTAGAGCTGATCTAATCACACAGAGGAAACCCAAGAAATAGAGTCTACAAACCTCATTCTCAAAGGCTCCAGTTACTACCCGATTGTATTGCTCGTGTGTATTTATTTCTATCTCTGGGAGCCTGATTCTCCTAGAATATGCTTTTAACTGCTACAGATCTTCAGGAGGGAGGGAGTCTTGAGATTAGTTTCTAACCCACTAGATTTTATATTTAAGAAATCTTTAAACAGTATAACACGTAAGAAGTTACTTACAGAAAAATTACCCTGGCTCAGGACAATGAAACGCTCCTGCACATAGGAATCAAATGTGGTTCACCTGCTAAAACACACACCTAAGAATTGGGAAATCTTTGCAGCTCCAGTGCTGCTCCTCTTGTCCCTCAGCTGCTAGCAGTTCAACACTGGTGGTAGTAAGCCACACTTGGAAATTCTACATCTTCCTCTAATCTAAGCATCTGGGAGCACATAATGTAGGCTTGGACTCACAAATATATACAAGCCTAAAACTCACCAATGCTTTAACAGCCACAGGGGCATGTATTCCTACATGCCTTCATAAATTCAAGCAATAAAAGTCAGTTGGTTGCACCTATTTATTGCACCTCTTAACCTAATCAAATACGGTAGTTTTTTAACGAGGCATAGAAAAATTATTAAGTAGTTTAATGCAGGAAACAGAGAAAAATGCCATATTCACTAATGTTGATACATGGGATAATAACCATCAGTCTAGAATGCGGCAGGCAGGAACACTAGGAATTGTTCTTATTTTCTTAAGAATGCTATGGATTGAAATTTGATTTTTTTCCTTAAAATATATATATGTAGAAATACACACAGACTCCTCCCAATAGTGTGATTCAAGTCAGTAATCTTCAAGAACTGCAATGGAAATAGCTCAGGCTGGTATGAAGTGGACTTTAGGAGATGGATAATCAGCTTCATAAATACAAAGAGCTCACTAAAGTGAATAGGAATTTTTCTTCCAGTATTTGTAGGAAGATGAAGCTCAAGATGTACTCTGCAGGGGATACTGTTACCTTGACAGTCATTTTTGTCTGGAAGTTTGGTACATATTGTTACGAAGTGACTAATTGCTACACTCAAACCTGCAGGAAAGAAAATCAAAATGTTTCCTTCTATTTTTAAAACTGTTTACCCCATACATTTAACACAGCTAGGGACACAGCTAGAACATCATTTTCTTGACTAGTTCATTGGAAACGAAAAAATGAGCATCAGTATAAACCCTCCAAACAGTGAGAGGAGAGCAGAAAAATCAATAAACACTCTAAAAAGCATTACAGAGTGAAATCTTCAGACTGACCCCTTAAAGAGTACACTGTCCAAAACTGCCTAAATACAGCTAGCTCAAGGGCAATCACAAGATGACATTTGCTTATCAGTTCTTTAATATTTTTGACATTTAAAACAAAAGCACGTGGGGAATTGGTTCCTCCTTTGCCAACTGGTTGCTTTCTTCCTTTTGATGTAAGGAAAAACCCAAACCTTGACCTTGGGGCTTTCAGCTCACATAGACATGAGAGTTGCAACTGGAATGAGAAATATGTACCTGGGGAAATGAGTAAAAAAAGTAAGGTTGTTAAAATAAAATAATACTGTAAAACACCCAGCACTGGCCTTATTTCTTTAAAGCTAAAAAAGATATAACAATGCCACCAAAAAAAAAAAGTCGGAAAACTCCAATTATTTTTTCATTCCTGCTTGTATAGTATTGCAATGCTTTGTAGAACTTTATTATTGACTTATGCTGTATTTAATGAGTTACGTTTGCCTAGTGATATTATCATATTTATAGAAATAATTTCCTTACAAATACATTAGCACATGTTTTTTACTAGTTGGCAACATGCCATTTTTTAATTCTGTGTCTTATTTTGATAGTTTCCCCTTACACACCTTTTTCTGGGGCTGATAAAGATCAAAAGTCATTGCTCTAAAATACTGAAGCCAGATATGGTCAAAACTCCTATTAAAAAGCTGGTGATCTGTTCAAAAAGAAACATATATATTTAGAAATATCAACTCAGTTTTATTACAGGGCTTCATTCCAGGCTCCCTTCAAAAATTATTGCTCCGATTTTTAAAATTAAATAGTTGTCACAAAGTTGCTTAAACTTTCAAAAATATTTTGACAGTATTCTAGGGAGTTTTGACAAAAGAATATTTTCGTGGAATCACATGCTGGAAGAAGATGATTTGATGTGATTTTTTTAACTGAAACTCCATATATGTGACATGACTGTGATATGGCAACACAGGACTAAGAAAATGTCAGGTAGTTTTACATTATGGAATGTACTTCAGGCTTGCCAGTCAATAGAGGAACAGCTGAAGTGAAGAGTTTGAAAATGGAGAGGTGGTAGTAATATTATGAAAGTCATAACAAATAGGCTGCAGTGCAGAACACAAGCAAGAGGGTTAAACTGGATCAAACTCTCTCTTCATCTGAGCCCCACTTGTGCACAAGGACATCTATCTGAAACTAAGTCACAGAACATCATCCTAAAACATATGGCTGTTCAAAAATTAGATCTGTTTACTACGCTTTTAATGCTGCAGACTCAGCATAGCAGGGCTCTAGGCCATTATGAGGTTGCCTATGTGGAAAATATATGCTTAGGGACAGAAGCCACATGGTGCTGGAGCCAGAAGAGGCCCAGCTGCTGTACTTCCAGGGCTGCCATACACTAAGGCACAGAGAGTATCCATCCCTATTTCCAGCCACTGTAATTCTTACATTGGCTACATGATACATAGAAAGTCTGTCCAGCACAGTGAAATGCTGGAGGTGTTAGCATGATTCCCTACTGCTTTTGGTGTGCCCCAGGAAAAGCAAGAGCTATCCAAGGTATTGTGCCCTGTAGGCATAACCAAAGAAGAGTTCACAAAACCAGCACACCAAGGATTGTTGGGGAGGATGAGGCAGTAAGGCCCTACAAATATGATTGCCCAGTAAAAGAGTATAAGAGTGTAAGGCCTGGGAATGAAATTGAATTAAAAGCTAAGTTTGAATTGTAGAATGCCAAGCAGGAAGACAGCGATTAAGTTATCTGAAGGCTGGATGCCTGATGGTTGAGCAACACTCCTCGGAGACAAAGGGATACCAGGGGGATGGGCTCTGCCAGGTGGCAGAGAAAAGGTTTTTTAGAATGTAGAACAGTATGGTAATGTAGCAGCTCTCATAGGTTGTATGCAGATTTTGTAGGTTTTGTATCTTGTACTGGTTGGTTGGTGTTAACCAGAATATTCAAGACAGAAAGAGATAAAACATAATGTAACAGGAAGCTTGGCCTGTTTTGAGGATGGTCTGCTTTTGGAACCACGCTTCAGATGGTGCTGGTCAGGTTGCCTGTCCTCATGACCAATAAATGACCAATAAACCACAGGCTGCCTGTCCTCAGGACCAATAAACCACGTGTCTAACGAGCATCCCTGTCTCTGGGAATCTCTCGCCGGGCCGCTGCCTTCTCCTATAGCTGGCGCCCAATGTAGGGCTCAAACCCACGAGCCTGAGATTAAGAGTCTCATGCTCTACCGACTGAGCAAGGTATTGTGCCCTGTAGGCATAACCAAAGAAGAGTTCACCAGCACACCAAGGATAAGATTTTTTTTCATAGGGATAAGATTTTTTTTTGCTTAGTACTATTGATTAGCTTTAGATGATTTAAGATTAAAAAGGACAGTGATACCCTGCAGACTGATCTTTTGCAGAATGTAAATGCAACTCAGTAGCTCCCATGCCAGTTCATACCTGGTCACTAGGCTTGTATCAGAAGGGTGATTTAAAATGTTCCAAATATGAATAAAGTGTCATGCTTTTAAACATATCTCTCTCATAAGTGAATATCCTTATTTAATTAAAACTGTCATTTGTTTCTAGCCTTACTTTGTCAAGCTTCAGCTTCCACCTCCTGCTGGATCTCATTGCATGTTCTTTTGTTATAAAGCTATTAACTATCAGAAATATGATCTTTAAGAAGCAGATCTGAAACTCAAGTCCCTTTAACCTTCTAAGGATGAGCTGATTTTCTTTTAAGACACTGTCATAATTTTAAAAGCACAAATTATTAGCTCTGCTAACTGATGAACTTTCTGTACTGTGAAAAATCTGAGCAGCAATGACTTTTTTTTAATTGTCCAATGCTGAGAGACCAATCAGCAAGGTGAACTAAGCTTATAGCTAAACAGGAAAAAAATAGTTTCTATTTTTTCTTTCTCATTGGTAATGAGATTTTTAAGCTGATTTAAGCAATCATAGCTGTACTGGAGTTGGTAAAACCACAATAAGCTGCATGTGCTAGTAACCTGCTTTATCAGAATTAGCATTTCTAAACAGGATCTTAGGATTCATTCTTTCCTTAAGAAAAAAGCAAGGAGGTCTGTGAGGAGTTACACTAATGAAGATAAATTAAGCTTAGTTTCCCTCTCTTTTCCATCCCTCTTGTCTCTTTCTGACTACTTTCCACATTATTTCCAGAGTTCTCTGTCCCTTACACCTTCAGTTCTTAAATCATCCATCCATCAGGCTGGGCAAGAAGAGCTGGTACTGTAGGTGGCTCGGAGCTAGGATGTGTGCACCAGGGTGTGCACACCAATCAGCTGCTTTGCTAAGGGCAAACACAGTAGGGAGAAGTAGGTTCTCCTTATCTTTCTTTGCAAAGGGGGACTGACTTAGGCCTTAGTACTCTCAGCAGCTGAATTAAAATTTAATAAACATTAAATTTTACCAATATGTTTAAGAACTCTATCCCTCTGGTGAATTTGTTTAAAATTGGTGATGAGATACAGCAGTTACAAGGAGGCACTGATACACAGAATAACTGCACTAAGCCTCATTTCCTTGGGAAAAAGAGGCTAGAAATGAGAGAAAATATTCTCAGTAATGTAACAGAATGGTTGGCTATCACACTACTTCAGAAGCATAATACAGGATGTGGTTGTGCTGAAGTTGAAAAGCTTAGGTTTGTATTTGTACTGCTGCTTGCAGGAGGCCTGAGTGAGCCCATTTCCATGGCATGTTCTCATCGTGCTGCTCCATAATGTGTTCTGATTTCAGACCAGTGACACAATTGCCTTAGTTAAAACGAACTAGTGTGACCAGAAAGAATTAGTAATATCCACTTATAAGCAGTAACAGGATATTTATGAGTGACTGGATTCCCTTGGAATGTAAAGGTTTTTGTAAAGGAACACCACTTCCAGATATAATTGCCAAAGTTATTTTTTTGCCTCATGCGAGAACCATATTTGCTGCTTGCTAGATTAACACCTTCCACGGTGGAATCTAAATCTGAAGTGACTAGCAGCAGTGGTGAGTCACCAGCTCTTTGAAGCACAACTGTGTTTGCTTTGGGCAGAAAAATGGAACAGAGATTCTTCTGCCGTTCAGTAAAAAAAAAAAAAAAAAAAAAAAAAAAAGCCACACCTTCTTTGAAGTCTTTACTTCAGAATAGTTGGAAATTAAGCTTACAACCCATATTTACATGGGATAAAATTCTGGTAACTGTTAGTTGTGTGTCCTATTTTACTTCTCAAAAAAATCTAAAGAATGTATCACTAAGAACTGAAGAATCATAGATTATGTGATGAGACTATCAAGGTTTCTACTAGAATATTCCAAGCAACAAAACCCCATACATCCTCAATGTGCTTCAGCTCTTGGCTTGTCACTGTGATTTGTTTCTAGCAATAATGCTAGCAATGAGCTGACGTTTACATCAGTAATATTTCCATAATGAAAGGCCACGTGTACATGTCTGTAGAAAGCACACACATAAAATTGTGGCTGTGGAGACAATGAAGCCAACAGGAGCTGTCAGAGAGCCATGTGTTGCACGGCAGGAACGAATTTGTTCACAGCCAGAGCACCAAGCCCACCTGGCTGCTGCTGCAGCATTTCAAATCACCCCTTACAGGTTATGCAGGATTCCAGCAGCACAAGGGTAATAACTATTTCCTTAGTATGTATTTTGGACTGGACACAGCATAAATTTATGGAAGAGATGGAACTCAGACATCTGGTAACATCAGTATCTGTGCTACGGGCGACAAGCCTGAGGAGCAGGTGCACAGAGCAGCCATGAGCGTGCTGTCCCTGGTCCCCACGCTGCCCAGCAGCCACAGCCCAGGCCCTCCACAGGGACTGGGGACACCCAGCTGCACGGCACTGCACGACACAGAGACATGGGTCCAGGATCCTCACACATTTTTCCAGACCTGCCCTGATTTGTAATGACTTTGTGTGGAAAAGCCACTGATGAGCCTTGATCCCCAAGGCAGCAAATCAGAGAAGGGCAACCACCCCACGGCCTGTTTTTCTCTGGGGGGAATAAGTAAACCTGATCTCCCTGTAAGTAATTCACAGTGTGCAATTACTTGGAAATTATTATTGGAATTATTGGAAATGAAGCTTGCAACCCATATTTACATGGGATAAAGTTCTGGTAACTTTTGGAGTTACTGTGGAGTTCTGGTGACTATGGAGTTTGGGGGCAAAAACCTTAGATACCTGTGAGATCTTTAAATTTAGCTGGGAAATTTCTAGTAAAGATTCCTAACAAGAAGGTGAAAATCTTAATCTTAAACCATTTGTGTAGCTAGCCTGCTGTGAATGTAAAATGTAAGCTAGTGATGTAATTGGGCAAAATTTAATGGGTAAATAACAAAAAAGAATTGAGTTTCAATGATCTCATGGTTGTTCCTGCCTGTACATTCCCTCAGTTTGTACTCCAGAATTTTTGTTTTCCCTGGCTGTGTTCCTTCTCAGCATTTGTGTGTTGCTATGTTTGTGAGGATGTCTGACGTAGCACTTATGGCTAATGTAGGACTGTTGCAAAATGTGGAATATGTAATTATTTCTGAAGAAAGTGTGTTCTCTCATGTTTGATCTTTGTATACTTTCAAACCTAAACAACAAAAATGGAGATTTAATTTGTGAAACAGAGAACAGCTAAGAAGCTGTAAGTGATGTCCAGGTGTTAGGAAGCCAAATTGTTGGATGAACTGGGTTTTTTTTAGGTTTAGCACTGAATATGTTTCAATGACCTGGGGGAGGTTAACAAAACTTGGGACTGATGGTGGACACAAAGTATGCAGAATTTAGGGCCACGAGGACATCTAGCAGAACTTTCAAGATCAAGAAGTAAATAATAAAGCCAGCTCAGGAACTGTGCTGAAATCAGCTCTGACTGGGTAAAAGGTAATTCCGGCAGGACGAGATTGTGATGACTGATTTACAGGGAGCAACTCAAGCAACCCACTGACCCAAAAGAAGAGAAAGATGGAGAATGTAGACTAATAAGGATGAGAAGCAAGGGAATCATTTATAGAAGATAGAATACTAATTAAGAACTACATCCCCACACTACATAACTTGTAGCAAATAAACACTAATTCCTTTGTTTACTAAAATGTATGAATAGTAAAAAATTTTGATAGTTGTCATGCTGGTTTTGTGGACCTTTGTGGACCTTTGTGCCACCCAGCACCCTTTCAGTGCAGAACTGTAAATAAATCAAATACCCTCTGTGTGTGTACTGGTCTCTTGCACACCGGGTGAAAGAACCTATTTTGGCAACAGGATTACTCTGCATCCGTGACTACATTCTGCAATCCCACGTCTCGAGTCCTCTGTTAGCCCTCCATCAAGGATTTTTCCTCTCCTGCCCGTGATGGCCTGAGAAGGCCTCCACCTCCTGCACTCGTTAGATCTGTGTCGCATTGAACCTGTGCTTTGATGGAACGTGACTTCAGAGACTTTGAGCGGCGTTTCCAGGCGCGGGAAGGTGCGGCGCAGGGCTCCCAGCCCGGCCCGGCCCGTTCGCCCCCGGCCCGCGGGGCGCTCCCGCCCGGCCTGCCCGCGCGC
>VZUI01042012.1:0-20652 GCA_013401135.1 Cettia cetti
CGGCCGCGCCCGCCGCCCCGCCCCGCCCCTCGGAGCCCGCCCCGGGCCGCCCATAAAAGCGGCCCCGCGCCCGCCCAGCGTCGCCGCTGCCACCGCTCCGCCGCCGGCCATGGCCAAGGACCAGCTGAAGCCGCGGCTGTGCCGAATGCTCAAGGGGGAGAGCGGCTACGGCTTCCACCTGCACGGCGAGAAGGGCAAGAGCGGCCAGTTCATCCGCAAAGTGGAGCCCGGCTCGCCCGCCGAGGCGGCGGGGCTGCGCGCCGGGGACCGCGTCGTGGAGGTGAACGGGCTCAACGTGGAGCAGGAGACACATCACCAGGTGCGGGGTGGAGCGGGGGACGGCACCGCGGCACCCGGGCCGAGCGCCCCGCCGGCGGGGCTGTGCCCGGCTCCAGCATCCCTGGGGGGTTTCACCCAAAATATCCCCGCTGGAGCATCCCCGGCCTGCGCGGCGCTGGTGGGGGCAGCGGTGGGCTGGGAGCCCCCCCAGGTGCCAGGCCTGGGCTGCAGGGCGGCTCTGCCTGCCCCGGGAGCCGCGGCTCCGGGAGCAGGACGTTGCGATCGTGTCAAGGTGGGGAAGCCGGAGGTGTGTGGGGCTGGGCAGGGCTCTGCCCGCGTTATGCAATCTGCGGTGGAAAGGAATGGGGAGACCCGGGCTTTATTTCCGGCTCTGCTGTGGGTTTTCTTGGCTGCTTTGGGCGAGCTGCGCCTGCTTGTGCAGCGCGGAGTGTAGGAAGATGCCTTAAAATCTGCAGATAAAGCTGTGCAGATGTTCGGCGGTCGGGCTGGCCGGGGAGCGATAGCAGGGCTCGGAGGGGAGTCGTGGCTCTTCCTGATCACGCTGGGACTCGGCAGGTCTGAGGGTGCTGTTTCTCTGCTCTCCAACAGAAGCTGTTTCAGGCTGTGGCATTTTCTGCTTGTAAAACTGAAACTTGCATTTGTCAAACAATTTAGTCTAAAAAAACCCCAAGAAATGCGGAAAAAAAAAAACAAGCAATGAGGAGAAAGAAAAAAAAATAATCAACAAGCAGTGTGGTTCAAGCTGCTCCAGTCCTGCTGGACGCTTGGAGCCTGGCAGGGGCACAATTTGCCTCGTGGCTTGTGGGGCTCTGCAGGATTTAATGTTTTAGTAACTTAAAACATCTGCTCAGCCCCGCTGCCAGCGGTGCGTGGGGGCAGAGCTGCGATGTGCCTCGACCCCACAGAGTTTTGGGGGGCCGTGTGTTCCCAGACCTCACCTTCAGGTGTGGATGTTGCTGTGCTGAAGGTGAAGCTGAGCCTTCCATGAGCCAACAAATCCCCGTGGACTCCTCCCTGAGCCTGGTGGGGTTTCCTGGCTGACTGAGCTTGTTTGGATGGTCTGCGCCAGCCGTGTGAAAGTTGATGTTTGTCCTGAGCGTGATTTCAAACCCCTTGAAGGAGGATCCCCATCTTTGATGTGGCTGGGCAGGAAGGAGGGCTGTGTTCCTGTGGTGCCTTGGAAGCCACCAGAGCTCCCTGCTGGCGCTGGGCTGCTGAGGACGGGCGATAGCGGAGCCAGCTGTGTCTTTGAAACGTGCTGGGCCTTCCCAGTAGGTCAAGTGAAATGGGAGGGGGAAATTTCTCTTTCTTCCTTTTTTTTTCTTTTTTGTTTTTTTTTTTTTGTTTTTGTTTTTGTTTTTTGTTTTTGCCGCTGGTGGCAGGAGGGAGGCCTGGCACTGGCTCCCTGCTGCAGAGCAGTGATTGGAACAGGGTGTCCCATCCAGGGTGTCCAGCAGCTCGGTGCCTCGCGCCGGCTGCCGCGGCACCGGGATCTGGAGAGTGCCCGAGGTGGGAGCAGGAGCAGCCCTGCCTGCTCTGGGATCACCCTTTTTCCTGCCTCAATACCACAAGAACCTCTTCCTTCCCCCCAGATCTACCCAGCAGTGGGAAGGGCGATGCCCTGGCAGGTCACACGGTGGCTTTGAGCAGCCACCTCACCGTGGCCCTTCCTCGTGCTGCTCCTGCCCAGCCTTGAATAAGTAACACTTCTCCATGTGCATGGGAGCCCACAGCACACAAGGCCTTGCTGTTTGGGTGTAACTGTGTTTCCAGCTGAAGCTGGCAGCGTTTTTGTCTTTGTTCTCAGTTTTTTTCCTTGGCCTTGCCCAAGGGGCGAAGGCAGAACGCGTTCTTGGGGTGTTTCATGTCTCAAAGTTGCATCCTGGGTTCCTCGGAACCGGGCAGAGCCACAGCTCCTGCCCTCCCGCTGTGCCTGGAGCACGGGAAGCCTCCCAGTCCCCAGGGAGCCTGGCATGGAGCAGGGCACGGGCACCTCTGCTGCGGGTGGCACCGTGAGTCCTTCCCGGGCTGGTGTTTGGCGAGGGTGGAAGGGGCTCTGCCGGGCTGCTGTCGCCAGGGGTGAAAGTCTGCCTGGGTGGAGCTGCGGAAATGGTGGGGCTGGGTCGGGTGCTGGGCAGGTCCCAGATGCGCAGGGGAGGCTGCATTGTCTGCAGAAGGCTGCAGGACTCCAGGCGGGGAGCATGGCTCGCAAGCGGGTACGGTGCTGGGCAGGACCTCGCCGGGGCTGCTGCTCTGCCTCCTGCCTCTGCTTGTGCCTTGGGGGGCTCCTCACAGCCCCTTCTGCTCATCCTGCTGATGGGGAGGGGGCAAGGGGCTGCTCTGCGCCACTCTCCATCCCTGCCTGGCTCAGCCCTCGTGGGACCTTGGCTCCATCGCTTCTCTCGCTGTGGCTGTTGTGGGGCTCGGCCGTGGGGTGAGCCCAGCACTGCTCCACGCCAGCTTTGGACCCTCTGAGTTTCTCTGCACTCCGTGGGACCCCTGTGATTCCCTGTGCTGCCCGGAGCACCCCAACTGCGGGGTCTGGGGGATGCCACTGCAGGGCCAGCACCATTCCCCGTCTGCATCTTGGCTGCCGTGTGCCGGCTGCTGCTGCCGGGCCCCTCTGGGGGCAGAGTCCCTGCACGGGCACTGCTGGTGCCAGCAGCTCTGTCTGATGTCAGCTGTAAACGGATCTGAACGGGAGCAGATGGATTTTCTGGGCCTGATGGATCAGCACATCCAGGCTGGTTACGGGGGATCCCTGCAGTGGATGAGTTACTTCAGCCTTGTCTGCAGCCTGTAAATTTCTTGCAGGCTGTTGTTTGTTTTTTTTTTTTTTCTTGTTTGCAGATACTGGCTCTACTGACCTTGAGTGGAGCTTGCAGGGAGTAAATAAACACTGGTTAATTGCGTATTAGGCTCCTTTGTCGCTCTAACCTTGGCGTGTCTGGCCACTCTGACCTAGATCAGAGCAGGAGCCCCGGGCTGCTTTTGGGGGGTTCCCAGCATGTGTGGGGTGTTCAGGGCCACCCCATGGCTGGGGATGGCAGCTGAGCAGCACTGCCAGCAGTGCCACCCCGCCTCCTCCTCGGGATGAAGGTCTGTGCAGGGAGGAGGTGCCCTCAGCAGCTGCCAGCAGCGAGTCTGGAGGTGTTTTCCCTGTGGATATTCTGGATTTTCCCTGGTTCCATCCCAGCCCACTCTGGTGGGATTTACCCCCTGCCTGGCTGTGGGATCAGCTCCCCTGGCTCTCCCCACTGTCAGTGTCTGTGGGAGCCTCTGCCAGTCCCTGCTGCCTGCAAAGGAGCTGGGCACAGCAGGACAATGTCCCCATTCAGCCCTGAGCTGGATCCTGCCAGGAACGGGCTCATCTCCCGCTCCCAGCACTGCCTCCCCTTATCTCTGCTGCTCCCCTGGGCTTGGGTGCATGGATTGGGCTGTTCCCTTCCTAAATCCACCTGCACAGGGGTGTGCTGGGGGACACTTCAGCACCCACATTGGTGCTTGGAGCCTTCCTGTGCCCCTGGCTCGTGGGTGTGGGAGTGGAGAGACACCCTGGATTGAGGAAAGGAGGTGTTGGCTTGGTGGGACAGACTGAGCTGTCCCTCCGCAGGACAGTGCCAGGCAGAGGGCTGCTGGTGCTCCAGGAGCAGTGACAGCCTCTGGAAGCTTGTCTGGGCAGGAGGTGATCCCAGCTGGTCTGGGCAGAGCTGCTGCGTGGCTGCAGTTAGAGCATCCCCAGGGATCTCCCACAGCTGCCTTCCTGCCTTTCCTGCCCCATCACCGGGAGCTGGACTCACAAACCTTCCCCCAGACTGGATGTGCAGCACTGTGGGGGAGCTGCTGGCCCTTGGGAGCAGCTCCTGCCACCCCCGAGTGTCCCTAGTGTCCCCTCTGACCGTCCCTGTCCTTCCCAAGTGTCCCCTGTGTCCTGCTGACCATCCCTGACCTTCCCGAGTGTCCCCAGTGTCCTGCTGACCGTCCCTGTCCTTCCCGAGTGTCCCCAGTGTCCCCTCTGACCGTCCCTGTCCTCCCCAGGTGGTGCAGCGCATCAAGGCCGTGGAGACGGAGACGCGGCTGCTGGTGGTGGACAAGGAGACGGACGAGTACCTGTGCAGCCTGAGGCTGACCTGCACCGAGGACATGGTGCACAACGGGATCCTGCTCAGCCCTGCCAAGGGCCTGCCCAGCGACAACGGCGACGTCTGGAAGCCTCAGCTGGACCTGAGCGGGGCCGGCCTCCAGAGGCACTCCCACAGCTTCTCCTCGCAGGGCAGCAGGAAGGTGAGGGCGGAGCAGGGCTGGGGGGATCCCCTGGGATCAGGAAGGTGAGGGCAGAGCGGGGCTGGGGGGATCCCCTGGGATCAGGAAGGTGAGGGCAGAGCAGGGCTGTGGGGATCGCCTGGGACCCCCTGGGATCTCCTTCCTCTCTGGGCACGGCTTGTCCCGTTGTCAGAGAAAAACCTGCCCCGTGTGACTGTCACCTTGGGGACCCCAGAGCTCCCTTTGGAATCTGGCTGCTGGGGGCTGTGCATCCCCTCCCCTCCTGTGCCCTGAGGGTCTCCTGAGCTGCCGGGGGGGCTGTGGGGGGCTGTCAGTCCTGGGGATGAGTGACCCCACGGTGTCCCAGCCTGGATCTCAGCCTGCCCCAGGCCAGGCTGCCCAGAGCGGGGCTGTGGCCAAGCTGCAGCTCATGAATGAGCTTCTCTCCCTCCATTATTTGCAGGAGGGAGGGAACATCTGGGGCGAGCGCGTTCGCAGCTTTTTGCTGAAACAGGAGGGAAATTGGCTCTTTTTAAGCAGCCTGGGTCTGGGCTGCGATTCGGCGCTAAGTGCCTTTTATTGGTAAACTCCTTTCCAAAAGGGAAGGAATTCGGGGTGGAAAAGGTCCAGTTTCCATGGCTGCCGGGGCTGGCGGAGACGGCGCAGGCTTGTGCCGGGCTGATAGCGGCGCTGGCTGCGCCTGCCCCGCTCCAGGTGCGAGCGGCAGGAGCTGCGCGGGCGGTGTGTGGCCCAGCCCCGCTCCACGGCCATCTGTCCCCTCCCCTTCGTGTCCCCCCTCTCCCGTGCTCGCTGCTCTGTGCTGCTCAACAGCCTCTTCAGCTGCCGTGGGCATCCCTTCCTCCTCCTCCTCCTCCTCCTCCTCCTCCCTGGGGGCCCTGCAGGGGCTGCAGTGCCAGGTTGGTCGCTGTCCCCTCGCAGTGGCCCAGTGCTGGCCCAGAAGTGGCCCCTGGGCTGCCAGGAGAACATCAGGGGAAAGTCGGGGCAGTGTCCTCAGGATCCCCCGTGCAGATCAGGGGTGATGCTGCTGTGAGGCAGGACAGGGGGGGTCTCACCTCTGCTCCTTCCCTCTGGAGCTGTTTGGAATCTCCCCGAGAAGGCTCCTCCTTCCCTGGGGCAGGCTGGGAGGCAGGGCTTTATTTTTCTTTATTTACTGCCCGTTTTGAGGCTGTTGGAAGGTGCGTGTCAGGGTGATGGTGGCCGCGTTTCCCCTGGGGGCTGCAGCCCCCCGGGGCCAGGCAGTGCAGAGGAGCCATTCCCAGGACAGGGTGGCTTTCCCCGGGGCCAGGCAGTGCAGAGGAGCCATTCCCAGGACAGGGTGGCTTTCCACAGGGGCCAGGCTGGGAGAGGAGCCATTCCCAGGACAGGGTGGCTTTCCCCGGGGCCAGGCAGTGCAGAGGAGCCATTCCCAGGGACAGGGTGGCTTTCCACCCCGGGCATTTCCTCTCCCGCTGTGCTGGGCGGGATCCAGCCCGGAGCTGACGGGAAGTCAGGCCGGGGAACAGGACGGTGCTTTCCGGCCTTTGGGCTTTGGCTCCTCCAAGGAGAGGCTGGGACAGGGAGAGCAGGGCTGGGCTGGGCTGGGAGAGGGGAGGAGAGCCCTTGCTCCCCTCAGAGAGGCTTTTCCTGGGCATTCAGTGCTCACCGTGCCATGTTTGGGCAGGACAAAGGGCAAACTGACTCCAGGGGTGATTCCCCCCTCGTGGGGATGGGCTGCTGGGCACGTTGGGGTGGTTTGCCCTGCCTCAGCAGCTCTCAGGGGAGCTGGGCACTGCCAGCTGTCCTGCCAAGGTCACTTCTCCTTGCCAGAGCCGTGTGTGACTCTGGGGTGGGTCAGGGGTGGCCGGAGCAGCAGGAGCTGCATCCTGCTCCTGTGCCTCGCCATCCTGCGTGATTCAAGGTGGTTAAACCTGCTCCAGGCTCTTGGTCTGGGTGGTGTGTCCCCGTTGCTGGCTCCCAGAGCAGCAGGAGGCCAGGGCACGGTGGGTATGAGGTGATGGACCCCGATCTCTGCCCTGCTCAGCCCCCAGCTCCGTGTCCCCCGTGGGGCAGCTCCAGCCTGGCCCTAATGCAGCAGATCACAGGCACTGGAATGTGCAGCTCCCGAGTGTGGGGAGTTTTTTGGGAGATTTCTGCTGCTTCAGTGGGGCTGTGACACTCAGAGGTTTGTCCCCAGGCAGCTTTGGGGCTTTTCTGAGCTTTCCTGGAGGTGTTCAGTGAGGAAGGCAGCTCCTCCCCCCTGCAGCCCTGTGGCCCCAGTGTGTCCCTGTGGGAACTGGGGCCGATGCTCCAGGCTGCTCCCAGGAGCTGCATTTTTGCGAGCAGGGTTTGTTTACAGAAAGGCTGGAGTTTTCCTGCGTTTGAGGCCGGGGTTGTTCAGGGCAGCCTGAAGAGAGCAGCAACTGAAACAAAACCAGGAGGGAAATCTGGTGCTGGGGATGGAGCAGGGAGGGTGGGCACAGCCCTGCCACCCCCCCGGAGCTGCCCTGGCTGGGGAGGTCACCCTGCACCCCGGCAGGGACCTGCTTCCCACACCTTGTGCTCCAGGAACCTCGCTGATGCCATGAATAATTCAGCAGTATTTAAAATCCTGCCCGGGGAGCAGCTCCCAGCAGCTGTGGCTGTCCCAGCTCTGCTGTCCCCAGCCCCGTGGGGACTCGTGCCCCTGTGGCAGTGGTGGCACAGGGAGCCAGGGCTGCCTCGCCCTGTCCCACAGAGCTGTGCCCACCCCTGTGCCTGCTGGCCTGGGGGGTTTGCCCCTCGCTGCCCTTCCCCCTCTGTCCTCCCTGTCCCCAACAGGTTCTGGTGGCCACCAGGCTGTTTCCTGCCTTCCCAGGGCTCTGGCTCTGCCCTGCTGGGCTCCAGCTCCCCTGGCAGGTGCAGAGGTGGGGGCTGGGGGGTCCCAGCGTGGCAGGGGCTGCTCCAGGTGCAGGGTGTGAGCTGCTTGAATGGCAAAGGTGCCTTTGGGCCGTGGGTGGCTGTAATTAAATGCCTGGGCTGGTGGTGTGTAGAAGGCAGGTGAGCTGCAGGGCTGCCAGGACCTCGCCTGGATGCTGCTGCTCATTGCAGAGGTGTCCATGGTGGGCAGGTGTCCTGGGGCAGGTGTCCAGGTGTCCAGGGCTGGCAGCACCTTTGCAGGGGCTGTGGCTCTGCTGTCCCATTCCTGCTGGGCACTGGGAGGGATGTGCTGGCACCAGGACCCCGTTATGGCCTTGAGGGCTGTCCTTGGGCCTTGCTGCCTTCTCCAGGTGTGTTTGTAGGAGAAACAAGAACAGCAAAGCCAGAGAGGCGCTGGGGGTGATGCAATTCCCTTCCTCCACAGGGGGTGGGTGTGCAAAGGGACCTTTACAACCTTTGTGAAGGATAAATTTCTCCAAAGTTTATCCTTTGGAGGACAAACCCACGCCTTGGAGCTGCTGGATCCAAGCCTATTGAGTCTGGGAGTTTAATGGGGGGAATCAGTGGCTGGTTGTTGATTGTCCTGTGCTGGGGAGGGATGTGTCACCTTAGGATTGCTGCTGGCAGGAACTGGAGGCAGCAGGGCGGTGTCCCTGGGGTGACACGGGGGTGGTGGCAGCTCCTGAGCCTCCTGCGTGTCTGGGGACAGCTGTGCTGCTCTCTGAAGGACGAGGGCAGGACACCTGTTGGGACCAGGTGTGGGCTCAGTGCCCACCTCGAGACAGTGAATATTTTCCCTTCTCTTTGGGTCGGGAGTAAGAACTTTTCTCTGTTTAAACAAACCCCTTGTGTTGTGATGTCTCCTGCCACGGCGCTGCAAGGGGAGTAAGTCAGGACAGATGTTTTTGGAGCACTTTGCCAACTCAGCTGAGGCCCAAAATTTAGGGCTTGTAGAATAACCACAGAGATGTAATAAAACCAAACATGAGCAGAAATGTCTGCAGCAATTATGCAATTTAAAAAAATAAATAAGTGGATGGTTTGAATTAAAGCACTTCCCTGCAGCATCTTCCACTCCCTGAGGCAGGCTCAGATCCACGGGAGAGGGCGGTGGGAAAAGATGGGAAAGCTCAGCCCTGGCACAGCCTGGCACAGCCTGGCACAGCCTGGGTGAGGTTCCTGCTGTGCTTTGGGGAAACCCTGGGGCACAGAGCCCGAGGAGCAGTGGCAGTGTCCTGGTGCATCCCCTGCCCTTCCCACTGCAGCTGGTTTTGGGGCTGCTGCGGGTCTGAGAGGGCAGAGCCAGGGGAGCTGTGTTTGTGCCCCTGGGGGCAGTGGGGATGTGCCACTCTGGGAGCCCTGCCCATCTCTACTTCAAAAAAAACCCCGCTTTGCAGAGCCAGCTGTGCAGCTGCAGTGTGGGGCTGCCCCTGGCTTCCGTGGGATGGGATGGATGAGGCAGGGGATGAGCCTGAGAGCCTCTGCCAGCCCCCAGAGTTCTTGCCATGGGCTCCCCTGTGGCCCTGAGGGCTCTGCCAGCCCCCAGAGTTCTTGCCATGGGCACCCTTGTGGCCCTGAGGGCTCTGCCAGCCCCCAAAATCCTTGCCATGGGCTCCCCTGTGGCCCTGAGAGCCTCTGCCAGCCCCCAAAATCCTTGCCATGGGCTCCCCTGTGGCCCTGAGGGCTCTGCCAGCCCCCAAAATCCTTGCCATGGGCTCCCCTGTGGCCCTGGGGGCTCTGCCAGCCCCCAAAATCCTTGCCATGGGCTCCCCTGTGGCCCCGGGGGCTGGCACAGGGATCCCCTGGGTTTGGGATTCGTGCTTCAATCCCAGAGCGGCGGCGGCGGTCGGGCGGGGCTGTGGGGACGCTGCTGCTGACCCCGCTGCATTATTGATGTCGCCGGGCTGTGGCATCGCGTGTCACCGGGCTGGGGGTGGGCTCTGGAGCGGCTCCAGCCCGGCACCCCGGGGATGGAGGCTGGGGCACGTGGGGATGCGAATCCTCATCCCTGCCAGTGTCCGGGGCCAGCCCGGGATAACGAAAGGTGTCCGAATGGGACCAGCTTGGAGCTCCCTTCCCATCCACACCATTCCAGGATTCCGTGAGGATTTTGGCTGCTTGTGCTGCTGCAGAGGCCGGGAGGCTCCACAAGCCAAAGCCCTGCGGGTCCCCACGGCCCCGCCTGCCTGGCCCTTGTGCACTGACCCCGTCCCCTTCTCTTGGGGCGAGTTTGGGGCTGGCAGTGGGATGGGTGAGCTCTGCTGGGCGTCACCACAACACTCGGGCGGGTGCCGGCAGGGTGAGGGGCCCTTGGGCGCCGAGAGCTTCTTGTATGGACCGGGGCTGTGTCCCGGGAGCCGTGGGTGGGCAGGGGACAGGGCTGGGGACAGGGCTGGGGACAGGGCAAGCGTCCCCCGGCTCCACCTGGCCCTGCCGGGGCAGCGCAGGAGCGGGGCCGGGGGCTGTTTTGGGGCTGGGGGTTATTTTGGGGCCGGGGGCTGTTTTGGGGCCAGGGGCTGTTTTGGGGCTGGGGGTTATTTTGGGGCCGGGGGCTGTTTTGGGGCCGGGGGCTGTTTTGGGGCTGGGGGTTATTTTGGGGCCGGGGGCTATTTTGGGCCCGGGGCAGCGCAGGAAGCCCCTCCCGGGGAGGAGAGCATCCACCCCGCAGCACAAACTTCCTCCGCCGCGGTATTTTTAGTGAAACACAAAGCGGGTGGGAGGCGACAGGCAGATTAGCATCGGGAGGAGCCGTGCCCTGCCAAGAGCCTTTGTTCCCGGAGCCGCTCGCTCCCGAGGGACGCCCGGCCCCGCGAGGGGACACTGGGGTCACCCCGCGGCCCCCCAGCTCCCTGGGAAGCGCAGAGCCGGCTGCAGGGCGCTGATGCTGCCGACACCCGGGGATGCTGCGGGTGGTCCAGCCGGTGCTGATCCCTTCTGCATCCCCGAGTAATCAAAAACTTTCCCTCGGAATGATTGGGAGGCCGATATTCAATGGGAGCTGCTGGAAGTGCCGCTCTCCGCGGCCCCCTCGGCTCTCAGGGATGGGCTCCAGCAGCTTTCCTTCAAACCCAGCCCCGCTCACTCGTGGGCTCCCAGCCAGCTGTCGATGGTTCTGTTCAATAGCAGAACTATTAAATGGTTTTAGAATAAATTAAAAATCTTCTGGCAGCCGTGGGGCCTTCTGCGTGTGCCCTGGCAGCTGCACAGAGCCTCTGCTGTGCCTCTGCTCCATCCTTGGAGCTGCTCCAGCCTGCTCGGCCTCGTGGGCTTGACATGGCAGGGGAAACCTTAAAACAATATTGGGGTTGGGGTTTTTTTGGTTTGGTTTGGTTTGGTTTTTTTTGATTCTGTTTTTTTCCCGAGACCCAAGTGGGTGGTGGAGTGGGCAGTGCACGTTCCCAGCTGTTTATCCAGGGCTGTCCCGGTGCTGCTGTGCAGTGTGGATGGATAACTCACCCCCAGGGGTTGGATCTGGACCTGCTGGTGCCTCGGGTGGTGCTGTGGCTGTGGGGAATCCCAGCTCCTCCTGCACGTGGGGCTGCTCCCACGGGAGTGGAAGGTGCTGGAGTTGTGGGGATGGAAACAGTGGGGCAGAGGTGCTGCTGCTGCTGACTTCCAGTGTGAACTCCCAGGCTGGAGGGGGCCAGGGCTTCCAGAAGAGATTCTGAAGAGCTCCTTTTAACCCAAAAAATGCCCTTCCTTGAGTGCCCACAGCCCTGACAACGTGCATCACTTCTGTGTTGTCCTTTCCTCCAGTCTGGGGCAGTGAGGCTGTGAGGGGGAGTGATGAACCCAGCACTGGAGAAGAGCTCAGGGTGTAAATTAAGGTCTGCTCTGAGCTGGTTTTGCCTCCCAATCCTTTGTGCTGTCTCTGGATAGGGAGATTTTACAGGCACTGATGGTGGGAGACTCCAGGCTGGGATATGAGGGAGCAAAAATTAAACTTGTGATCAGTAGAGGCTTTCTGCAGATCCACAGGTCTCCATAAATAAGGAATTGAACCTCAAGGTGTTGACATAATTCTTTCTGGCAAGATCCATATTGTAATTTAATTTCATTACATTTTGCCTGGACTCCTGGGTGTTTGGGTTCCATTGTTGTGCACACACAGACCACATCCAGACGTGGAGCTGGATTTTGTTGGCTCAGCATCTCTCTTTTCCCACTAAAGCTTTGCAGGAGTTTGTTTCCAGGTACAATAAGCTGCTGTGGGATGTTTGTTAGTGGTGAGCCTGTGAAAGCCAAATTTTAGCAGTTTTATGAGCACTGGGAAGGGGAGAAAGACAATTCCCTGCAGGTGCCAGTGCTGTGAAAGTGTGAGAGGCTGCTCAGTGGGCAGAGAATTCTGGAATGGTTTGGGGTGGAAGGGGCAGGTCAGTTAATCCATCCCTGCCATGCCAGGGACACTGCCACTGTCCCAGGCTGCTCCAGCCCTGTCCAGCCTGGCCTGGGGCACTGCCAGGGATCCAGGGGCAGCCACAGCTGCTCTGGGAATCTGTGCCAGGGCTGCCCACCCTCCCAGCCAGGAATTCCTTCCCAAATCCCACCCATCCCTGCCCTCTGGCAGTGGGAAGCCATTCCCTGTGTCCTGTCCCTGCATCCCTTGTCCCCATCCCTTGTCCCCAGTCCCTCTCCAGCTCTCCTGGAGCCCCTTTAGGTCCTGGGAGGGGCTCTGAGCTCTCCCTGGAGCTCAGGCTGCACAATTTGGTCTGCCTGGCTGTGGCTCTCTCCCTGGGTTGGGTTTCCAGCCTGGCACTGGGCTGTCCCAGGGGTGCTGGGGAAGGAGCAGGGCCAGGAGCAGCAGGGAGTGTCCCAATGCCTTCCTGGGCCCCTCCATCCCCTCCTGCAGCTCCCGGGGGTGCTCTGTGATTAAACCCTCTCACAGAATTACAGGGAATAATCCCCTTAAAGACATGGAGCAGCACAAAAGGTGGTGGGAGGGCTGATCCCTGTGCTCCAGGCTGAGCTGGCACCCTTGGCAGTGTGGCCCTGCCACCTGGCTGAGCTGGCATTCCCTGGGCACTGACGCTGTGCCCTGGGGAAGGGCTCCAGGGCTCTTCCCAAGCCCTGGCAGCTCCTGCCTCGTGTCCAGCCCTTCCTACCAGCCCAGCAGCCCCTCATGAGCAGCCAGAGGCCATCCCAGGTAAATCAGTTAATTCTGGCCTTGGGGTTGTTCATGGTTAGCAGGATTTAATTAAGACGAGCCCTAATTAGTTCTAAGCGGGTGAGTAGTTGGCTTTGCCTGGAAGAGTTCCCTGCTCTTGTCTGGCAGCTGGGCTGCACTGGCATCGTGGGGCTGAGCCACAGGGATCAGGGACACCCTGTGTGCTGCTGGAATGTGGGATCAAAGTCCCCTGGCAGTGCCTGCTTTGGGCACCCACATCTCTCTTTTGGTTCTGCCAGCGCCGTTCTGGGGCTGTTCCCTCTTCCTCAGGGCTCTGTGTCCCCCCTGACACAGGCAGGGGTGGCAGCGTGCCCAGAGCCCCAGGCTGGCACTGTCACTGTCACTGTCACCCCCTTCAGCCCAGGTTTATCAGCAGGAGCAGCTGGAGTTATCACGGGAGATCCTCCCCTGCCCCAGGACGTGGCTCACAGGGCTCCAAGGCCCAGCCCCTTATCTGCCCCAGCCCTGTTCAGCTGGAGATAAGCCCAGCTCCCTGGCAAGGGCAGCATCTGTGACCCCCTCGTTTTTAAGGAGCGTGGTTTAAAAAATGTCATTTTTGGAGCCCCAACCCCGATGGTCCCTGATTGCATCAGGTCAGGGTTTGATCCCGTGCTTCCCAGCAGTGTGGTGGGATGGAGCTGTGCCAGCATTGTGCAATGGGGGCAGTGACAGCAGGGCTGACTTTTGGAGGGGGAGGTCAAGGGGAACCCCAGCAGTGCTGGAGGTGTTGGGGGCCGTGCCCAGGCCAGCAGGTTTTGTGCAGCAGCTGTGACTGGGGGGTTTTGGGAGAAGGGAGTGGTTCACGTGTGGAGCTGAGGGCTGGGAGCGAGGCCCCCCTCACCCCCCCTGCAGCTTTCTGGAAAATTGCACCCCTGGATGTTTTATTGGATTTCTAAACACAAAAGGGCTCACATTGGGTGACCCCGAGCACGGGTGCCTGTGCTGGCTTTGCTCTCTCTGCTCTCTCTGCTCTCTCTGCTCTCCTTACCAGGAATGCAGAGGATGTTTGGAGCCCTCCCCCTGCCCCATTTCCTCCAGCGAGCTGGGCTGCCTGGCCAAGACAAATATTGGGAGTAAACTATTGAACTTCCCTGGGCCCAGCAGCCACAGAGCAGCGCCTGTTCTCCCCCTTCCTGGGCAGGGGCCGGGCTGGGGGTGCAGATCTGTCCCCCTGCCCCGTGCCCAGTGCACCCCTTGCTCCCACAGCTGGCCTTGGTGGCAGAGCAGGAGGAGAAAAGCAGCCCCAAAGGGACAGCAGGGTGCCTTGTGCCTTCCTTCCCACCCTGCACGTGCTTTATTGGGCTCTGCAAGGCTGAGGGTAGCACCCATGACCTCTTTTTCTAGGGTGGGGGTTCAGGGGCTGGTGGAGGGGACCAGGATTTGTGTCCTTGCTGGCCTGTGGTGCACCACAGGTTTCCCCATTTTGTATGAGGTGCTTTAACTAACAGCTGGCTTTCTGCAGGGTGCTGGGATTGCACCCTATCCCTAAAAATCAGGCTCTCAGGGCAGGTCTTGGTGGGTTGGAGCAGCCTGGTGGGCTGTGGGGTTTGCTGTGTGGTGCTGCCGTGCTCCCACAGCCCTGGCATGGGGAAAAGCAGGAGTAGAGAGCCTGAGCAGCCTCAGTCCTTGGGAAAATACCTGTCCTTTCCCAGGAACCCTCCCTGTCCCGGGGTGTTCTCGGGGTGGGAGGTGCTCCCTGCAGTGCCTGGTGCTGCACAGAGCCCCCTCCACCTCCAGGGCTTTTCCTGCTGCCAAGGCAGGGCCGTGGGAGCACAGAGCTGCAGGACTGGATTCCTGCTGCCGACCCGGGGTCACTGAAGGCGAGGAATGGGGCCAGCTCCAGCCGATGTTTGGTGATTGCTCAAGGCTTGGCCTCCAGAAGCATCTGGGGAGGCTGGAGGGCAGAGCCTGGAGGTGCCCAGCTCTGGCACAGCCCGGCTGGAAGCGATGCTGGGCTCGGGTGGGAGCTGTGCCAGGGCTCTGCCCTGTGCAGGAGGCTCCCTTTGGGGTGTGGGATGTGCCTTTGGGGGGGCAGCTCTCTGATTTGGGGTGTCACAGAGTGGGGCACGAGCTCTGTGCTGCAGCACAGCCCCCGTGGAGGGAGGGAACACTGTGGGATTGGGGAAGTTCATTCCCAGCATCTCCCTCTGCCTTGCCATTGTCCAGAGCTATCCCTCCTCTCGCCTGGGGGTTCGTGGTGAGCGTGGGAAGGACTTTTCCCCCTGTCCCAGCAGCTCCAGCCCTCTCAGTGACCGATGCTCTTTTCCCTCCCACCCAGCAGAAAACAGATCCCTCTGGATCTGCTGAGATCCCTTTCAATCCAGAGTGGAGATCCCACATTTCTCCTCTTGGACACATCCCAGCCTGCCAGGAGCCACACGGTCGTGGAGCTGATCCCTGTGGAGCAGAGGAGCTCCCTGGTACCCCGGCTGCGTGTTCCCTTGGCAGACCCTGCTGGAAAAGTCATTTCTCTCCATAAAAACACGTGCACGTGGCGGTTTCGGTCTCCTCCATCCTCCCTCCCTCCCTCCCTGGGCCGGGCCAGCTGCTCCCTGCTCCAGCCAAGCCTGAGCTGCTGTTGCTGGCTCCAGCCCTGCCCGGGGGGAGAGCGTGGGCGCTTTGCTGTCTGAGTCTGCTCCAGGGCCAGCAGGGAGGGGGAAGGCAGCTTCCCCTGGCTTGTGGCTGGGGAAGTGCCCGTGTGGGGCTGTGGGGGACGGCTGGGACAGCTCCCCTGGGGGATCAGCGGGGCAGAGCTGCTGTCCCCACAGCCGGGTGGGGACCCTCAGTGGGTTTGTGCCCTCCGGGGACACGAGGTGCCAGGCAGGGCAGGCCGTGGGGGGTGCAGCCCCGTGCTCAGAGGCTCCTTTGTGCTGGGGATTTCTGTAATGCCGGTGTGGGGATGGGAGAGGGGCAAATCCCGGCTTAGCCGCGCCTCGGGGCGGCCCTGGCAAGGTCGAGCTCTGCTTCCTTTGGCAGGACATCGATCCCGTGGGGGTGAAGCCCTGCTGGGAGCCGTGGGGTGGGAGTGGTGCCATCCCACAGCCTGGCTGCGCCTCCCCACCCTCCACATCCTTCCTGCTCTTGTTTCCTCCTGCCTGGCATTTGTTGGGATAACGACCCCGTGGCTGTGCCTGGGGCACGGCTCTGGCAGGTGCTGGCACAGCTCTGCACCCCACAGCACCTGGTGAGGCCAGCCTTGGGGTGAGCTGGACACTGGTGGAGGGCACAGGGAAGGTGCAAACCTCCTCTTGCTGCTGCTGTGGTGACAGCTGTGGGATGGTGAAGGGACTCGTTAATCTTTTTTGATTATTTTTGCACCACCCTGGCACCAGTGACCCCCTCAGCTGTGTCCAAAAGGGCTGCAGGGCTCAGGGCAAGTCCAGGACCCTGCTGAGGCTTGGTGCCCACTGTGGGCATCATCCTCCCTCCCCCTCCAGGGCTGGAAGGAGCCGTGCTTTGAGTCTGGGTTTTCCATGGCGTGGCTGATCCCCCTTTTCCTTCTGACAGGGACTGCCATCAGAAGAATCCCAGAAATCTCCAAATTACCCTATCAGCTGCAGCTTGGCCGTGGGTCCTGCGAGGAGCCGTGGCTGGACGTGTTCCATTGCTAATTGGAATCACTCCTGCCATCCTCACCCGCTGCCTTTGTGCTGCCTGCTGGCAGAGAAAGGGGTGGGGTGCATCCAGAGGGCACTGGGTGTGTGCTGGGGCAGCCCCCCAGGCTGGCAGGAGGCTGCTGGGGGAACAGCACAAACCTCGGGGTCTGCTGCCCTTAAAATAAATACCTGGTTTTTTAAATGCTTCTATCTCTCAAACGCAGCTGGAGCAATTGAAATAATTGGAGTAATTTGAATAATGCAAGAGATTTCACTAAGCTACCAGAGCCCAGGACTCGTTCTGGGGGCAGGCAGGTGAGGGGCCTCACCTCCAGGTGCTGGCAGGGGCTGTGGCAGCGGGGTGAGCACAGTTGGTGCTGCCAGCATCAGGAGCCTGCAGCACCCTGCTCTCCTCCTGCTGCCACTGAAGGTCACTCTGCTGAGCTCAGGGTGATCACAGGCTCTGCCAAAAGCTTTTTGGTGGCAGCTCAGCCACCTTTGAGCTGATCCTTTTCTCCTGGGTGGGGGTGACCACGGGCACTCTGCAGCCCCTGGGAGCAGCTGGAGCTTTGTCCTGCTGGGGTGGCTGCAGGAGCTGTTGGGGAGGAGCATTCGCCGAGTGGCTCTGGGCTGTCAGCTCCGTGTCGGAGGAGTGATGTGAGGTTTTCCTCTCCTGACCACTGATGTTGGAGCTGAAACACCTCGGGAACGGGCTGGGTGGAAATCAGAGTTGTGTCTGCATGGAAATGGAAGCAGGTTGTTCCCTGATCCTGCCCAAGGATTTATTCCTGGCTGGTGGAAAACCTCTGCCTGGGGGGGCTCTGGGTGCTGGAATCACCTTCCTGCCCAGTCCCAGCTCTGGCCTGCGGGGAGGGGGAGGAACATCTGCTTGTGTTTGGTGGGGCTGGCCTCCCACCAGCCCCCGATCCCCTCCCCCCTGTTATTTATAGCATTTCACCAACATCTGGAGCTTGAGCCCGCCCGGCGCTGGCTGCCTCCAGCGGGGGGATGGAGCTGGGGGAGGGAGGGGAGGGAGGGAATGAGCCCCGAGCCCTCCCCAGCAGCGTGCGGGGGGCCGCAGCATCCCAGCGTGGAGCTGAGGACCGGCCAGGCCCTGGGATGCCCCAGGAGCATCCCTGCTCTGTTTCTCCAGCCCTGGGGATGGCGGGGAGCTGCCGTGTCCTCCCCGCACGGTGCGGACCCCGGGCTGCTCTGCCTCGCCCCTCGCAGCGCTGCCGACCGCGGTCCCGCTCTCCGGGTGGGTTTTGGGGCTTTGAGGGTGGGTTTTGGGGCTTTGCTGTCCCCCTCTCCAGGTGTCACCGAGGTCCCCTGGCGCTGGGGGGTGCAGGGCTGCAATAGCCCCCGTCCTGGTGCTGCCTTAATGGGAAACTTGAGTCACTCCTGGGGGAAGGGGAAGGGAGAGGAGGATCCCTGGCACGGCGGAGAATGGGGACAGCGATCCCGCTCCAGCCGTGGCACCATCCCAAACCCTCCTGGTTCTCACGGCAGGCAGGGCTCTGGGCGCTGCTGGCAGCCTCGGTGAGGGCTCCTGCTTCTCCCCCTTCTCCTCATCTTTGCAGCGTGGAGGACAGTGAGGTTTCACCCCTCCCCTTCCCAGACTGGTGACAAAAATCTGCTTAAAGTTAAGCACATCCCTAAATCCGCGCACAGCAGCAGCCTTTGAGCTTCCAACAGAACTGTGGTAATAATAGTGGCAATTAAAGCTGGCCCGAGGCTCGGCTCAGCTCCCAGTATAACCAGTACTGCCAAGGGAGGCTGCAAATGGGGTGTAAATGGGGTCCCTTGTTCTGGTGCCGCAGTGGCCCCCGGGCCCCTTTCCTGCATCAGTTTCTGGCTTTCCTTGGCTCTTTCCCGCTCTTGTCTCTCACTCCTCTCCCTGCTGGGGTTTGGGTTTGGGTCAGGATCCTGCGTTTCTGCTCCACAGGCCCTGGGGGTGCCTGTGCATCCCTCCCCTGCATCCCTCGGTGCTGCTGCCTGCACCGGAGAATCAAAGCGCGGGGCTGGAGAGGCCCCGGCTGGAGGCAGGACAGTGGGACGGACAGCGAGGCTCTGAGCAGTGCTCCCTGTCCCCTCAGGACATCTCCGTGTCCCCAGGGCAGGACAGGAGCCCGCTGTCCCCCAGCCCTGGTGGGGGGGGCAGAGGAGCCATTTTCTGTCTGAAACCACACAGGAAAGGAGAGGAAACACCGTGGCCGCTGACCTAAAGCCTGTTAACAATGTAAATTAGGCAGGAATGCTCCTGCCTGGGTTGTCTCCGGCTCTGCCTAGCAGGGATGGAAAGGTTTGACCTGTCCGGGGTGATCCTGGAGCGCATCCAGCTGCTGCAATTCCCAGCAGAGGGACCGGAGCCTGCCTGGCACAGCCCCGCGGTGGGCACGGGGGCACGGGCTGGTGCTGGGAGCAGGGGGGGTGGTCCCAGGCAGGTCTGAGCTGATTAGGGCCGAGCCCTGATCCCGGTGATTATCAGCGGCACTCCCAGGAGCTGAGCTTGGTGCAGTTCCAGCAAATCCCCATTCCGGGCACGAGCAGGGCTGCGGCTCCTGCCCCCCCTCATCGTGGGGCACCCCCGTGGGACACCCCCGTGGGACACCCTGCCCTTCCCGCCTGGCCAGGAGTGTCCCTCAGCCCGGGAGGAGGCTTGGGGTGACCCCCGTGCCGAGGGCTCGGTGACACCGTGGCACTGCAGGAGGATTGGGGTGACACCGTGGCACTGCAGGAGGATTGGGGTGACACCGTGGCTCTGCAGGAGGATTGGGGTGACACCGTGGCTCTGCAGGAGGATTGGGGTGACACCGTGGCACTGCAGGAGCCGGGACCCCCCGGGAGCCCGGGGCAGATGGTACCCATGGCCTCTAGAGTAGCTCTGTGTCTGTGCTCTCCTCTCCTCCCTCCTCCTCCTCCTCTCCTGGAGCACCCAGGGGAGCCGGGCTCCACACTGGGGTTTTATTCCTGGAATAAAACCGTGGCTGCCAAGGCATTGCAGCCCGTTGTGGGCATGAGCTGGTGGGGCAGAGGGGCTGGGGACAGTCCTGGGACCTGGCCACCACGGTGGCACCCTGGAGAGACCAGGGATGCTCCTGCAGCTTTTTGGGCTGGTTTTGAAATGCCCTTTTTATCCCTGTTCCTGCTCAGGGTCGGGCTGAAGGGCACAGGTTGGGTCTGTGAGTCAGAGGGTGGGACAGGGGTGACCCTGGGCTGTGGGGGGCAGGGGACACCCCTGTGCTGGGCTGGGGCTTCAGGGGACACCCCTGTGCTGGGCTGGGGGTGCAGGGGACACCCCTGTGCTGGGCTGGGGGTGCAGGGGACACCCCTGTGCTGGCTGTGGCTCAGCAGTGACAGCAGGAGGGTCTCTGGCACTGCTGGCCTCGTGGGGTTCAGCTGGGGAGGGGCTTTTGTGGGGTGGGTTTGGTTGGGTAACGGAGCTGGGGGGCTGCTCTGCTGCCCCTCAAAACACAGGAGGGGAACTTTGGTTGCTTCTGGTGCTTCTGGGAGTGGATCCTGCTTTCATGGGGGCTGCCAAGTGCTAATTAATGGCATGGAAACCCCTCATTAATCAGAGCTGGTGACAATTGTGCCACCAGGCCAGGGGTGGGAAATGGGAAGGGTCCTGGTGGCTGCAGGGACCTGCACAGGTGGCACAGAGCCACTGCTGGGGCACCCCAGGGGCAAAGGGGCACCTCTGGGGGGCCCCAGGGACCCCAAAGAGCCACAGGGTGTTCCCAGGTGACCCCTCAGCCAAGGGGTGTCCTTGAGGGACCCCAGTTCCCATCAGCAGCGCTGGAAACTCTAAGGGAAATAAAACATCAGCTGCTGCAAAGAGTTGCCATGAGATTTTGGGAGCTGGCAACACCCAACCAGTTGGGTTTTTTAAAAAATTTACTGAAAGCGTTTCATTGTTATTTAATGTCTTGTTTGTGCATTTTTAAATGGACCAGCTTGAGCTGCGCTTCCGAAACCTTTTTCCTTGTTAAGTGCTACTGCTTTGCCCCGGGCTGCAGCTCCAGGGCCGGGGTGTGAGTGCCGTTCATCCTCCAGGCAGCGTTTATCTGCACAGACATTCCTGGGGACGGTACAGACAGCCACGGAGTGTGCCCTGCCGAATCCAGCCCGTAAAATCAGCGGCCACTGGAAGTGCCTGGATTCCTGGGGAAGAAAAAAAAAAAAAAAAAAAAAAAAAATTGCAATTTTTGGCTTTTTAGGAAAAAAAAACAACCAACCAAACAAACAAAAAACCCCAAAACCAAACACACACACACACACAAAAAAACAAACAACAAACCAAAAACAAAAAAATCCAAAAAAACAAAACCACAACCAAACAAAAAAATTGCAATTTTTTTTTTTTTTTTGTGTGTGTGCGTGTGTGTGCGGGCAATTTTTGGCTTTTTAGGA
>VZUI01042013.1:0-83164 GCA_013401135.1 Cettia cetti
AATGGGCCCCGAATCGCTCCCGAATGGGCCCCGAATCGCTCCCGAATGGGCCCCGAATCGCTCCCGAATGGGCCCCGAATCGCTCCCGAATGGGCCCCGAATCGCTCCCGAATGGGCCCCGAATCGCTCCCGAATGGGCCCCGAATCGCTCCCGAATGGGCCCCGAATCGCTCCCGAATGGGCCCCGAATCGCTCCCGAATGGGCCCCGCCGCTCCTTCTGCTGCTCCCGGGGCTCTCGGGTCCGGTCTCCTCTCAAACACCGAGCCGCGCCGGTTCCCTTCAGTCCCCCGGACGCCGCTCGGCCGCCGGCAGGTGTCAGACTGGCACTGGCAATGGGCTGTGAGCTGTGCTAAGGGCTTCCACACTGGACAGGGAGCGTGTAACAAATCTTATCGTTTGTTAAATGGAACGGGTATGGAGTCAGCTCTGACGCAAATCTGCTCTCCTGCATCCGTGCTCCGGGTCGAAGGGCTCAGCATCCTGTTTCAGAGTCACAGAATCGTTCGGGTTAGAAGGAGCTCTGGAGATCACTCAGTCCCACGCCCTGCCAAGGCAGGGTCACCTGGCACAGGTGACACAGGAACGCGCCCAGGTGGGCTTGAAACGTCTCCAGAGAGGGAGACCCCACGGCCTCCCTGGGCAGCTCTTCCACGGGCAGCAGTTGTTCTGCTGCTGAGGAAGCGCAGGTGAGCGCCGCTGTCGCTCCACGTGCTCCTGGGAGCCCCAAGGAGGAGGGAGGAGGTGCAGGACCCGGCATCTCCCTGCGGGGACTCCAAGGACAGCGAGGAGCAAATCCGGTCTCCCCATTGCCAGCCCATTCCCAGCCTGGCTGCCTGCGGAGGTGTCGCTCACACCCTGGGAGTTCCATAGTGATGTTCAGCAGCCCTGGCGGCACCAGCGAGGGCGCAGCTCACTCGGGCAGTGAGCCAAAACAGCCAGCCAGCCCAGGTGAAAGGGCTCAAAAACTGAGGCCCTATGGAGATTTCCGGTGAAAAACTGGAGAGTTGAGATGAAAAAGTGGGGTTTAGAAACTTTCCTTTTTAATTTTTTCCCCACTGGTGAAATGAGATGCAATATCAAAATTGCATAATGCAGTGTACTGTGTTAGCCAATCTCTTGTTAATCACTGACTTGTGTGATTCCTGTTGAACAAAGGTAATCCTGTACAGAGGGGAAATCACAGAAGCAACAAACTGACAATTTGAAATACGAAAGGATAGCTGCAGTAAAAACCTTGCTTAATCATGTGGTTTATTAAAGCCTTCATCTGTTGGCTTACTTGAAAATGCAAGGTAATAGGATATATGGAAATACCAACAATATATTTAAATGCAAGGAGTTATTACAGCTGAGAAAAATATCTTCTAAAGCTACCACTCCAGGTACCTTAGAAAGAAGATGGAATTTAATATACTATTCAACATGACATTTAGAAAACATTAATATAAAAGGGCACATAACACATGTGGAAACTGTTCTGTGAATTTCCCAATGTTAAATATAATTACTCTGTAAACATATGTTCATCACTTAAAAATGTTTAAGCATCTCTAACTATATTTGTTTCGAATGCGTACACAAACTAAACTTAAAGGTTAAATATTTACTCATCACATTTATTGAGTAATTTTCACAGTTTGAGTATTTTGATTAAAAAGAATCTACAAATGGAATCATGTTTATTCTGCAGTCTACCATTTTTTACATCCTTCAGAGGTGACTGGTATCTGTAGTCATTAACAATAGTTTCTTAATTAATTCTAGAGCTGCATCAAAAAATCTCAATGATTATAATTCCTTTAAAATTCAGTTCCTCCTGAACAACTCTTAATACCCAGGGCTGTGTTCTACAGTGTGTACAAAGCAATACTACTGGGTCACATCTTGATTATGATGTCTAGATAGTACTGGATCCCCCAAACTGTATTTTGCTTAAATACAAACAGATCACATTTGAGCAACAGCCTTTCAGAATGTTTTTTTCTAGACTAGCTGAACATTTATTGACCCTGGAGAAGCAGTGTAGCAGCAAGTATTAAGATGTGCCTCCAACTCAGGGAATTTAAGATTAAAAGGGACAATTGCCACATGGTCTGACCTCCTCTAACTCTCACCAGCAACTTCTGCCCCAAGTTCATAGTTTTTGACTTACACTGTGTCTCAAAGGCATTCAGCCTTCCTTATAAGTGACTGCAAGAGAGCATCTACCACCTTTATGGGTGTGCTGTTCAGTAGTTGATTACCTGGTTAAAATTTGCACCTTGCAAATTTTACTTGTACTCTTGGCTTCCAGAGACTGGCTTCTGTTGTATCCAACACATTGAAGAGTTGTCTACTATAACAAAAATCATTCCTCAGTGACCACGACCAGTGCTCCATGACTGAGTCATGGCTTAACTTTGAGCTTCCCTTTCTCATTTTTTCAATAAAGTCTCATCCTCCTTAAAATGTGGGTAGCCTATAACCCCAGGGCTCGTATTGCAAATGTCACAAGGGGGTAACACCCTCTTTGTGTTTCCATTCAATATTCCCTTCCTGTGAAATCGGGTGTGAAGTTTGGCTACAGCCCCACCTCACACAGCTCAGGTGGCCCTGCTTTGGACGGGGTGCAGCACAAGCCTGGCTGATGGAACT
This sequence comes from Cettia cetti, assembly GCA_013401135.1. Lineage (NCBI taxonomy): Eukaryota > Metazoa > Chordata > Aves > Passeriformes > Sylviidae > Cettia > Cettia cetti. Next base: position 2,636 of record VZUI01042013.1, read on the forward strand.
CATACTTTTTTCCTCTCCCCCCACCTCTGCATTATTTTTTCTGTTTACACAAACATGAGAGAGCTCAGTAATTCCAAAAAGCAAGACCAAGCTACCTCACAGTGAAGACTTGAGGTTAATATGTTTGAGATTAAAGCTCAGTAATTTTCTCCTAAGATGTGCACACAGTTCTCTTCTGCCCCCTCACTGGCACTCTTTAAAGCTTTCAAGCCCTCTGCAGCTATTTTATAAAATAAGATTCTCAATCTGTCATGAGACTTTCCCTTTCTCATACTGCTTCTATGTAGTACTTACAGAATGTTTGATGCAGTGATGGTTTTTAGGAACTATTTCTCTCCAATCTCAATTGCTTTGTCTGTAAATCAAAGAGAAAAAAAATTCCCATTTTCTTTTCAAATTCCCTCTCTACTGTGGGAAAACTTAAGAGCCTCTCTTAACAATTACATAATCTGGCTCCAAATCCAACAAAACACTTTTTCTTAAAGATGCTCTGAAAAGATGCTTTGAATTGACTCAAGGTCTGTTTCTATACATCAGTTAATATGAGACATCCAATATGGAATATACAAGCCTGGTGCAATATGAATAATTAGCTGTCAGGATTTTGCAGTGTATGTTACGATAAAACATACATTTTGTGTCTTCTGAGGTGAGAGATTATATGGATGCATGGTCTGTGCACAGATGGACTTCATAACTTGTCTGTTCATTAGATTACTTTCCTCAATAATATTTGCTCCAACCCAGGTGCTTCTGGGTTGCTACCATCTTGGCCTGCAACACAAACACCTCAAAAATCTTTAAAATACCATAATTAGGAAGGAGGTTTATGTAAAGCTATTGAAAGGATGTAATAATAAAACTGAACTGCATTTTAAAGTGCATCTATTTTAATGTCCAATTTTTATACTCAGTGTAAGGTTGAAGTGGAAATTTAAAAATCTCTTTTTTTAATGTAGTCTTTGTTATCATTTGTATCCTCAACCATTCTTCCTTCACACAAAAAGGATTTGGGTTTTTTTTCAGATCCTGATTGATTAAAAACCTCCCAGCTGGTTATGTAAGAACAGCACATGGAACAAACGGCAGGAGTTGCTGGCAGCGCATAACTGACTAACAGAGTAAGAGACCTTTCAGACATTTCTGAAGCTCTGTGTAGGATTCTTTATGGCAACTGTAAAATGTGTTTTAGGAGTAAGTGCTAACAGACCTCACCAGAACAGCTGAACTTAAAGGCTTAATCTTTTATTCAAAAGTATAAGTGAACTCCAAGGAAGGGACAGGGGGAGGTACACAGGAAAAGGAATTCAAAATGACTGTTAAAATTTGAATTTTGAGCTAGAATAGCATGGTGCAGAGAGAGAGAGAGTTCTCGCCTGCCTTGCCTAACCAGACACAATTTTCATACCAGATATATCCATACCAACAATAAATAAGGATTCAGAGGAACTTCTAAAGGACAGAAAATATCCATGGAAAATTAAAGAAATGGCATAAGTAGAGCTGTGCTGGTGAGGATACAGCTGAAGGAATTGAAAGAGAATTTCACTCACACTTAGTTTTGCTGCACAGAATACCATACTACGTGGAATATATATATATATTTGCTCTTTAATCTGCATGCTGCCAAATCAGCATTTTTAGAGAACTCATAGTAAGAGATAAAAATATGTTTCCTTAGTATAATGCAACTGAATGAAAGAGCTGAAAAGGTTACATTTGAGGCTCAAATATATTTGGTAAGGTTTTGTAAGCCTAATCCTCCCTTTTTTAACCTCATAAAGTGGAAAAAAATTTGCCATCAAAGAAGAAAAATGTGAGAAAATAGTGGAGTTATTGCCACAGCTTATTGAAATAAATACTTTTCCAAGTCAAACTCAACCATATTTGTAGTCAATATTTTAGTGAAGGAGCTGCAGAATCACATTTTTATGTCCCTCTTGCCCAAGGGAGTATTTTTTTCCTATTGTTCAAATGAAATTTGCTGACTGCCACCTAAAAAATGCATGCAAATGTTTTCAATTAATTGTAGGGTTTGACCTTACAGAAAATCCACACGGACTGTAGGACAGAGCCCAGAATTATTCCATACACATGAGCACAGTAAAGTTTGGGAAGGAACAGGAGTTTTGCTTTTTCTCCTTAGCAACTGGATAGACTGCCTGGTCTGAATTTAGTTACTCTTCTGTGTTTCCAACAGTTTGAGAGGATATTAACTGCACACTGTAGGTCAAACAATTCAAGAATGTTTTCCTACCTGATCCCTTTCAAATCTGCAGGATAATGACTCTCTACATGAACCATGACCTACTCTGCTTTCAGTTATTCAGCCAAATTTTATCAGCATTATTCAATTGTTCAGAGGTGAAACCCTTAAAAATTAAAGTTCATAGAAGCAATTACCTATCTCTGAATTAGCAAAATAATCCTTCTCATTCTTTTCTGTTGTACCTGCACTCTGCCATTTGCCAGGGGCTGTGCTACACAGACACCCAACCCTTTAGTGCCAGTTTTGACCGTGATACAAACTGAATGGAGTCATTAGCCAAAATGCTATCCATCATTGCATCTTCAAAAATATTTTTAAGCTGCCAAATATTATAAATATTGTTCCAGCCACTGCATTGATTTAAAGCCACTGAGTAATCATAACTGTGTACTCCCTGAGGATGTTCCAGGAAATTATATACTAGAACCAATTTCCTCTCTAATACAGTTGGGGAAACAGGTCAGGTAGCCACTGACCTCATTGTCTGAAATTCTGAAACCTCCACAAACACACCATGTGTACATGGCAACAACACTGCTACTTCATGCTGACTCCTCTAATGTACATAAGTTAAATCCACCTTATTTTTCATAGAAGTTATTGTATTAGCTAAGCACAACAGCATCCACAGTTCTGCTCTGTTAGCCCTGTTGTAGAATATTATGATAGAGAAAATACAAACATGGCAGATATGGGTACATTTGTTTTTACCTATTGTCTCTTTGTAAAACTTTCACGTGTACAAACTTATTTTTAGTACGTATTATAAAAACTAAAAATCCTTACCAGTTCCAAAAAATTCTGGGAGTCTTGCCAAGAACTGCTGTAAATAAAAATACAGAGAAAGAAAGACAGGATTCTTAGACATTATAAAGTATATAATAAATAGCTGAGAACGTTTTGTGATTTACCAATACTAATTCCCTGTGATGTGCATAATTTTCTTAAGCTGGACAGATATTGTAGCTTCATGATGAAGCAAGAGGGGTACAGCACACTTCAGAACTGGCCCCAGTAAGGAGTCTTCCATTTAATTGGCAGTTTCTCTGGTACCATCTGAGACAGCAGGACATGTTGCCAAAATTACTTCTGTCTCTAATTCAATCACTCATTTTGGGATTATTTCTTCAGGATAGGAAGAAGAAAACACAATCCTGAATGCTTGTCAAAATGGACTACAAATTAAGAGATGAAAAACCAACCTTGATTTCCCCACCCCTCTGCATAAATCTTGACTTTTTACTCCACTTCATTCTCCTCACAGTCATTTACTTTATGGCCTCTTTTGCCAGAGAGACAAACAATCTCTGTTGATTTATCTAGTCACCTCAGGAAAACATTAATATTGATAGAGTGAAAACATGTCAAACAGGTTCCTTTCCACTTTAGAAATTTTCCCCTGAATTATGGAAACGCGGAAGAGGAGAAATAGAAAGGCTGGGCTTTTTGTGTTTGTGTTTATCTGTTTAGGAAGGGAGGAGCACATCTTCTGTCAATTGCACTCGAGAAAGCCCAGTAGGATCGATTGTGGCACGCCAATCTGAATGGCTCTGTTCTTATCCTTCCATTCAGCCCAGAGCAGATGAAATGGCTGTGCCTGCACATTCCACAGGGATCTGTGCCACTGCTGCAAGAGGCAGAGCACTGAGAACTCTCACCAGCACCGCCTGCTCTGCACCTGCCACTGAGAAGCAAGACTGGTGCCAAATAAAAATGGCTAATAATGGACTTCTGGTTAGTTTTTTTTAATTTAAACACAGATTAATATCTCTTTTTGCTACCAACCTCTTCTTTGTTGGTTGTGTTTGGTTTGTTTTACAAAATGTTTAGAATTTATATTTGAATTTTTTTCAAGTAGTTTCTGCATAGAAACTGATGGAAAGCCTGACTGTTTTACTGCAAATGCAGGGAGTATTCTCTTTAGCCTCATCTGTTTCAACATAAATATTTATAAATAATACCTATACTAGATTAATAAATATAGTTGTAATATGAATCAAAATGTCCAACAGTAGGTGGCACATGTATTATGTGCTGTGTATTTCACCATCTTTCTTTCTCATTTAATCCCACAATGGGTTTAAAAACATTTACAGCACAATTGTTGTAAAGCAAATACTTGACATAATTTAAGGGGATAATTATTTTTAATTCTAAATTGCTACATTTAGGAAGAAAAGAAGAAACAGCAAGCAAGTTTCTCAGGAAATATTCGGCTACAAAATTATCTGGCAAAACATGGTGACAGCAGATACATTACAAATGCATAATTTAAAAATTAACAGAACTTACGTGTTTTGATTCTTTCTTGCCTCATTTTTGGTTTGATCAGCTATTTCAAATAGGTAGCTGTACTTGGCTGACAATTATAATCTCAGCCTCCCACAATTTCAAGTGGAATACAACCTTCATATGGGAACAAAAATGAGGCCAGAAATAAAAACTAATAAAATCAGGTCCCATGAACACTAGTAGGAGAAGGAAAAAAAAAAAAAAAAAAAAAAAAAAAAAAAAAAAAAAAAAAGCAGACTTTTCCTATTTTTCTAGGAAATATTTTATTTGGGAAATTGAGGTCTCAGTCTGGAATATTCGAATATCTTTTGGTATCAGAAAGACTCAGACCTGCTTCACCAAAGAAACCCTTACATTTATTTATTGCATACTCAGTGTTCTACCTGTTGCATCAAGGGCTTTGTGCCTGTGATGTCTGTTCCATGGAAAGGAAATGCTTTCAGACATGCCAGATTTCCAGGTTTCAGGAGCACTTTATCACTTAAAATGTAGAAGAAAAAGACAAGAGGCAGGATTTCTTGTCAAACACTATGATTCTGATGCTGGAACTATGTGAGTTCATTATACTTTCCTTCAGAAGGGTGATTTAATGAAAATAATCTGGCAGGGTTGTTGAATATTTGAAAATCAGTTAAATATGTGAAAATCATAGCACTTCAAAATAAACAGCATAAATAGAGAAAAAGTAAACAGTACAGGCATTAATAACCTGATTTTTTCCCATCCTACCATAATTTACATGTTCTAATGTAAATTAATGTCAATTTTGCAATAAAAATACCAACTCCAGTGCCATAGGTGGTAGGAAACTCCAAAAGTAGAAAGTATAATCAGGTGGGGTTTTTTTCCCTTCCCAGTGATGATTAGGTTTAAATCATTCACTAAATCATTAAATCTCACATTCCTTCACTATGTTCTAAGCTACTCAAATACCAGGTTCCAGGGCCAGCAGCCTTTGAACTGGGGAGTAAGCTCAACCTTGAGCAGAATAATTCTCAGGTCTTGTGCTATAATCATCATTTTCCAAAGTATAAATTTGCAGCAGAAATGTTATCAGTGGTTTCAATATAGCTCAACAAACCTCTTTCAAGGAGAAAGAATGATGTGACTTGAACATGAATATAACAGTCTGAAACACATAATTGGCTGCTGGACCATTACCATAACAATTATAAATGGCACAACATTAACTAGGAGGAAATGTCTGGATATGTCAGAGTCACCAACACTAGATCTCCTTCAATAAATATTTAATATTTTAATTTTAATTATGATTTACTATTTGATTTAATATTTAATTAACATAATTAATATTTATAAGACTGGAAAGAGCTGTATTGTGCCTTGATGAAATATGCAGGTGATCTAAAACTCTGTGGAGCAAAAGGATATGGCACTTGATGCAGCTGAATTATGGTGGCAGGGAAGCACTAGGAACCAGTTATGGAACAGTGGGATTTCTGCAGTGTTTGTAAATATAGGTGTGTGTACCTCTAAACCACAATGTACATGTAGACATATATACACACCTGTTTGTATACATATACACACACCTACAAACCTCAATGCATGCACAATCTGACTGTTAAAATACAGCTTTGGCACAAGCTGACCCTAATTACAGTTTAAAGACTCTTGAGCAGAGAATTCTGCCTAAACAAATTAGATAATGTAAGAAAAATAAAAAGACTGGGGGCTTCAATCCAAAGCACTACTGGGAAAAAAATCTGATTGATTCCAGTTAGAATCTACACAATCCAGACACTGAAGGGATGTTTTTAGGCATAGTGAGGGTGGAGCAGAACACAGAAAGGCAAGAGAGACAGGAAATAAGGACATCCTAACTGAGCAGCAAGACAAAAAAAGGATGTAACTTCTGGCTTGTCCAGTAAGTATCAAGTAACAAAATATGAAGATTAATTGGAAGAAATAACACCCAGACTTTTCAGAAGTTTCAGACTTCAGGCAGAGGCCTGGTGAGTTCCTAGAATAAAATCAGACTAAAATATAAATAATAGTTGTTTGACTTCAACCTAGACCTCAGAAAACTAGAATAACCTAACCACTGGGAGTGGATAAGGATCTTGTAACGCAGTAACAATAGGAACAACAATACCAAGCAAGCATTTATGTAACACAACTTATATATATATATACACAGACACACATATATATATATATATTCACAAGTACTGCAAAATGGGCAGACAGAGATTTATGCTACAACTGCACAAATGGTCCAGAGGAAAACTTCTGCAAGCAGTAAAATCTGCACAAAAGACAAAGCATGTAGAGCAGGCAGGAAAGTTGTCCAGGGACACCAACGTGATCCTGCAGAGTAAGCAAGAAATCTGCCTGACAAAAGCCAGAATTCTGAGACAACAAAGTAAAAAGCAGTATGACAAGATGCTGTGGGAAACATAAAGCATTAAGGACAGATGAACAACTGCAGGGGGCAAAAAAAATCTTCCTTCAGTTCCAGTTTTTCTTGGTGAAAAGCTCTCACCTCTGAGCACCCTGATTTCTGCAAGTGAGACCAGCAAGGACTATCAGTGCTGACTATGTGGGCTTTTTTACACTGCTATTTTATGGGAAAGTTAAGGAGTCATGTGTTGGACATGTGCTGATAATGATTGCCAGCAATTAACCTACCACTGGCCATGTGTATTGTATTGTCACTGGATATCAATGTAATAAATTGTTGCTTTGAAACTGGCCTTATTTTATTGGCTCTCTATGAACATTCCCTTTACCATGGCCTCTAATCCCTTAATAGGTGCAAAGATGCAATGTATATACACACACATACATATATTCTGTTGGAATGTTTTCTGTATTTATTCCCAAAAATAACATTTTCTCATGACTGGGAAAAATCCCAGGGAGTTTGTCACCAGGTTTAAGTAGTTACTTAAAAGTTTTTAAAGCTAATTATAAAGTTGGGGGGTTTTTTTCAATTTTTGCTCCAAAGAATAAGCTGAACGACGACAAGAAACTCTGGAAATGGAATATTAACAGAATGACTAAGCACCTCTTAAGTCAGGTGCACAAGTAAGAGTTCTGTTCTTCAGAAATATGAACCTAAGTATTAAAATGATCACTCCTACCCCCACCATAGCAAACTAAGTTGCATCTGTAACTGAAAAATTAAATGCAGAAACATACAGATGAAATGTCATTAGCTACAATATTATGAAATAGTGTCTTACTTTAGTTTGGCTTTTTTTAAGTGGGTCAGTGTGTTGCCAAGATAATGTTTAGCCCCAACCTGAGCTGAGTTAAACTCACAGAATATGACATTTCTGCCTTGTTGAAAGGTAACAGGAGCAGAAGTCCTAATGCTCTGTGCATGCCCTGTAGCAGGGTGAGGAGGACACAGGTTATGTGTAGGAAATGCCAGTTTTCTTCAAAAAAAGGGGATTTGCTGTTGGCTCAGAAACAGAGCAGGCAGCATCCACTGGAAGGAAGGGCTTTGTTCATAGCCCCTGAATGTGACCTTAATTTGCTATCTGTGGTGTGTTCAAGTTGTTTTTCATGCTCCTAAAAAATACATGTTAATCCCTCTCTGGAAGTGTCAAAATATCTTTATATGCTTCAGAACATATACATTTCTACAGTTAACATTTTTAAGGTCAGTCTGACAACCATAAAAGGAACTTGGTGAATACTTAATAATATCTTCCATTTTCCCTTGAGCTGGCTGTTAATCCAGTGGATTAATCTCATCTGCTACATATTATTGGCTTTTTCACCCTGAATGATGAAAGGATATAGTCATAGCTGTTAGCTGCAAGAGTTTTGTGCTGTTCCCATTGTTCAACTTATTCTCCAAAAATAAAAAAGAGTTGGAAAGCACATAATGTATTTAACAGATAAGGGATAAGTAGAAGTTGTGCTTTATATTGTACAGATAAAACAGAGAAACAAACATAAAAGTAAAAAGGTTTGCTTCAATCCTCCTCAAACATTATACAAGAAGATCTATTCTCTACCCATAATGAAAAAGGCTATGAAAAATTCCTCTCCAAATTCATCAATTTGCATGTCTCTCCAGCCAAATCAGCATATGGTCCTAACCAAAATCCATCAGAAGCTGCAAATGTTTTTTGTACAACCTGAATCTGATCCAAAAGTCCTGCTCATGATTGGCACGAATACTTAGGAATACTGTAATATTTATTTATAACCTTAAATTCATGTTCATTGCACCACAGGGTCAGATGCTCAGAATTTCATAGCATCAAGTCCAAAGCTGTTTCTAGTGCTAGAAGCAGACATTTGTTTCAATATTAGCACTCTGTGACTTCACTCCAGGACTTAGGGGAAAAAAGAAATTATTTCATCTACTGTTTTGGTTTAATTTAATAGCCGGACACTCCAAAATAGGTTAGCTACCCTTTTAGTTTTATCCACTCCCTTTTCACCAATAAGGAGAAACAAATGTGAGCAGATATAAATGAAAAATAACAGTTAAATAAAAAACCCAAAAAGCAAACAAGCAAAAACTAAACAGCAAGAGGCAAAAAATAACTGCTAATGAGTAGCCATAAAGTTGCTGAAGTCCGCTGGACCCCCCGGGGTCAAGGAGGAACGAGCATGGCGACAACGCCTCCCAAGATGGCGGCTGCGCGTGGGGAGCCAGAGGGAAAGCAGCAGACAAAGGCCCTTGGGCTCATCCTATCCCCACAAGAGAAACCGGGAAGGCAGGAGCAGCTCTGGCGGCAGATGGGAATGTCTGGCATTGCCTGGGAGCCACGGCCCCCCGGTGTGAGCCTCCCCGCACGGCCCCGGTGCCCATGGCGCTGCTGCCCTCTGCCTGCCGCGCCCTCGGGGGGCCGGGGGGATCCGTGTCCCGAGAGCTGCCCCAGGCCGCGGAGAGCGCCCGGAAACACCCTGTGCTGGGGAACGCAGCTGCTGGGCCACTGCTGCTGCTGCTGCCCCTCGGAACGCGTCCGAGCCACTCGGAGAGAGAAGCGAGAGAAGTGTGTGCCTGCCGCTGCCACAGCTCTGCCAGCGCCCGGGAAAGGCGGGAGAGCACAGCCTCAGGGCCTTAAAGAGCATATAAACTCATTTCATAAGAATGGCTCTGTGAAAAAGTGCTCTCTATGTTACTTCTAAAGACATCTTCAGATAAACTGGTTGACAGTGCAAGAAATAAATTTTATTTCTTAATATGTTTCCTAAAAAAAAAAGTCTTACACCATCTGGGTATTGGAAAAAATTCCATCAAGTATTTCACTTTTGAAACAAGGGAAATTCATTTACTTACAGATTCTAACATCTTTAAAAAAGTGCAGCTTGCAAACATTGAACCAAAACAAAGGTTTAATTGAGTAAAGTAGTATGGGTACTACAAATAACAAGACTTTTTGTGTATATCATAGCACATTTAGTTACCGTTACTTTTGCTACTTTAATAACTCTAAGTTCTACATCCTATTTATAAACAATTTTACTTATTGTTCTATACTATTCAATTCTTACATTCTATACCTAAAATGAAAACTTCTTAAACATCCAAAATACAATCTGGATTTGGAAAGCTAAAATATACAGTCTAACAATGAATACTCTATTCCCTAGAATCTGCTGAATACCACTACTTCCTATTTATGAACAATTTCATTAATACTCTTCTACTCTATACTTAAAATGAAAAATTCTTAGGCATCTAAAATACAATCCGGTTTGGGGAAGGTAAAAACATATAGTCAGAGAATACTAGTGTATTCCCTGGATGCAGCTCTGTCCAAAAGTTTCTTGTGGGAAGGGCTTGGCAGATGCATTGATCCTCCCTTTCATCTCCTCCTGTGAATTCTGCATGTCGTTCCACTCAAGACACACATCTGGAGACTTGATTTGATCCAGCTTGTCACCACAGCCTGCTATGCCATGCATCCTCCTCCTTCTCTTCCTTTTCTTCTTCCTGGGCACAGCTGGAGTTTCTCCGCAGGCTGGGCCGTCGTAGCCAGAGCTGCCCTGCCTGGGCAGCCAGTAGTAGGCAAAGAGCGTGAGGAGCAACTCTGCAGAGGCCCAGAACCACCAGTATTGGCAGGCACAGAGCAACAGGCTCCCCTGGGCAATTTCAGGCAACTTCTGGCTCCTCTGCTCCATCTGCCTCAGCCAGGCCATCTCCTGGCTGCGCTGCTCCTCGTGCTGGCGCACGAGCTCCTCGGTGACTACCACGGTCTGTTCATCCCCCCGCATCACAAACCGGAACTGGATGATGCTCAGCACCACCAGCATTTGGGTGAAGGTCTCATACATGGTCTGGAGGAGGAGGAACAGAAGGGGCTCAGCAGGGCTGGGAGGGAGATGGCTCCTGGAGTAGTGGGGCAGGACATGCAGGGCCCTGGGAATGGGTGGGAGAGGGAGCTCGAGGGGAAGCTCAGTGAGCACTGCGGGAATGAGGCCACATCCCTGCAGCCCCTGGGTGGCACCTGCTCTGCCCAAGGTGCTGCTCTGCACCCTCACCCCAGCCCTAAAACCCCCCATGGCAGCCGGTCCTGCCGCCCTGGCCCTTGGCCAGCAGAGCCTTCCTCCCACCTGCCGCACTCACCGCTGCCTCAGAACACAGTGAGGGTCAATGGTACTGGCTCAGTGTTGGTGAGTGCCAGCCACACCAGCTCAGTGTGAGTGCCAGCCACACCAGCTCAGTGTGAGTGCCAGCCACACCAGCTCAGTGTGAGTGCCAGCCACACCAGCTCAGTGCCAGCCACACCAGCTCAGTGACAGTGTCAACTGCACCGGCTCAGTGCCAGCGAGTGCCAACGGTCCCCGCCCAGTGTTGCTGGAGCACGCGGTGACAGTTCCACGGCTTCCCCCCGTGATGTCACTGGCCATGGAGCCCAACGGCACAGCCTGGCCGTGGCCGTTGTCCCTGGCTCTGCACCAGCCACATGAAACCATCCATCCATGTACCCTGAGACTCTTGGGGGCATCTTTTAGTGCCTGTATTACTGCTGTCTCTAACAACTCATAAGATGTAGGATAAAATCCCAAGAAAACTCTAGAACATACAGCAGAACTTTGTGTGCAAAAAATCCCTTCATATTTCAATGGTTCTACTTTTAAGGTTTATATATATACATATATAGTATCTCTGAGGAATGTATATTTTTTAAATATATAAAAATACATTTTTATTCCTAATCAACCAGTTATTAGCATGCAGCTCTTTTATTAAACAAACCTTTTTTATTTTAAAAGCTTTTTTCCCCACATTCCTTCACTTGCATACAACAGTGATTATAAAAAGGGAACCTTGACTATTTCTTAGTGAGCAACAGTGTACTGAAAGAAAAAAAAAATGTAATAGAAGTCACAGGAACAAACAAATATTCAGTGGTTAAATTGGGAGCATATATGCTTGGAAAAACAAGCATAAAAAGGAGATAGCACAAACATCACTTTTAAAAGTGTGGCACAAGGTTTGTAACAATTCTACTTTGTAATACTCATGTCCAAATATCTTTGTTTATGTTAATTTTTTTCTCAGGTATTTTAGTATAAAGGAAATATTTTAACAAGACTTTTACAGCTTGATTACAGATGAAGATGCTAAATTCACAACTGAATTTCAATGAGCGGCAATTTCATTAACTGATAAGTGTACCCAAATAAAGAATGAGGTTTTAACATGCATTAAATTGATTACAATGTACTATTGGGAAACGGCTTTTGAAACAACCACCTAAGGCATAGAAAATCGTGATTCAAATAGTGAGCACAGGTGTAATTGTGGATTTTTTTCCAATATCAGTTCACAGAAACAAGATGAATTAGTGTCTGAAACCTCTTAATAAAGAAGAATCTTTATACATCCATCTTCTGAGCTCTCTCTCCTAATAAAAGGCAAAGAGAACAAAACATCAGAAATTATCTCAAGAGGGTAGTATTTTTTGCTCCATCCCACTGGAACAAAAGTCCTCTGTAACAGATCTGGAGATTCAGGCACTACAGATTTCTTTTCCCAGTCCCATTCCTCCGAATTTAGTTTTCCTAAATCACTGGGGGCTTTTTACAATCTTGTTACAGTTTTGTTTCTACAAAAATGAAACCAAAGCCTAAAAAGAAAACCAAGCCAAAACACCAATCTCAGTTTTGCTACTGCTTTCTCAGTGCATCTTTTCCCTGCTATCTGGAACTTGATTCATATCCAGTTCAAATGTTCCAAGCACCTAAGCTCATTATTTTCACATTTCCAACCATTTTAAAATCCAGACTCTGTCTTAACAACCATGACAGAGAATGAAATGATAAATAGTCTTACAATCACATGGTTCTTCAGAGACTTTGAATTTTGCAACTCTTATCTTGGAGCATGCTAAAGGTCATGTGCTGGCCAAAGATTTTATTATTTGTACCATTATTTTCTCTCTGATTTTCAGATACTTGCAAAAACTCCAAACCTGCTTCTTTTCTGTATTCTAGTCAAGTAACTAACACTCCCTAATAATTCTACTGACAACCTCTTTGCTGTTAAAGATATGTAGACCTTTAAGAACTCAGATGTTTAGGTTGCACATATTTAACTCAATCTTTTCTCATAAATTATTCCCTTATTCTCCAAGTAACTTTTCATGCAGTTTTTTAAACTCGTTCCAATTTCCCTAATAAGCATCAATCTTGAAATTCTGATAGATAGATAGATAGATAGATAGATAGATAGATAGATAGATAGATAGATAGATAGATAGATAAGGAGAAGCACAGACTTATGGGAAATACAGAACTGGCTACCATGCCCGTGTTGGCTTAAGATAACTAGCAAGGGTAACAGTGTCTGTGAAAATGGGATGAAAAAGGCAAATAATCCACCTGATAAATCTGTAACCCCACTGTTAGGGCACACTGGCCTATTACAGGAAAAAAATCCTGTACATTGTATATACTAAGTAAAAGCTTATGTCAAATCAATAACTTGTTGGTTTGTAAGTGCTCAAAATTTCAAAGAGTGCTTCTTCTCTAAAATGTAAGCTAGAAAATGTAACAATATATTTCTTCTCATACAAATCTGCAATTTTAGAACTATAGAGAATACCACAGGTCTCACAATAGGAAACAGCTGCAATTTTACAAAGAACACATAAAAGCAAGAAAGAGGACTGAATCTTAGTCATGGAGCTGTATGGTTCAGAGCACACATACTGCAATTAACAAAAATGCATGAAATTTTATTCAGATGGTGAAAGATAAGAAATACTAAACTCTTACTTTGAGATACAATTATGTGGTCTATATTCAGCCTGGAGTTAGGTATGGAAATTCTTCCTCATGGAGTTACAACTGAAGTATTACAATTCATACTAAAATGCATCCAATTATATTGCCATTTAAGAAAAAGGGAGAAAAAAATAAAAGAGAAAGACTAGATTTTAAATTGCTTATCATTTTTTAAGTGAAGAGAACCAAAAACTGTATTGTAGGAGCAATCTTATTGTAGCAAATTTATAAATAAAATTAACCCTAAGAAGAAAAGTATGCAAATATAGCCACCTGCTTTGCGTCTCATGATTTTTTTTAGACAGTTATGTTTCTCAGAAGTGTTCAGTTGCACTCAAGGCTGTTTCAGACATGATGTTTTGTAGCCTGTCATAATCCTGCCATGGTAGGAGGCCTAAGGATCCAACCTGCCCTTGTTGTATCCACGTGCTCTCCTAAGCACACTCATCTTTGGGATATTCTTTCCTTATGCTGGTGGATTTGCCTCAAATAAACTGTGCCGTATGTACGCCTTTTGGAGGTACTACTGCTTATAAACAGCTCTGTGTTCTACCATCTTTTAATATTTTTCTTCTACTGCTACTAAAGTTACATCACGTCCTGTCAGATTTAGCAGTCAAGCTGGTAAAACAATGAAATAGAGAGAGGTTCACTGAGCATCTTCATAAAGGAAATTCTCGTTAACAGGCTCAGGAGAATGACTGTATTCCCTTCTGCCATTTCAGTGTGGTGACTGCCTGAGAGTCATTTATAGTCCATTAACAAGGGCCAGTGTCTCAGCTGGGGTAGGCTGAAGTGAATGAAGCTATATTATATTATAGCTGCTAAGCATCTGTTACTGAATGTTACAGTCAGTTATTTCCAAATGGCAAATTAAGTACAGAATTTTGCCTTATTATTTCTCTGATCATGCATTTAAGAGCAAACATTCTGAAATGTTTTGAAATTAGGCTTTTTTTTTTTTTTAAGTGACTAATCCCTGATCTGCATTAAGGGATTCAAAATGCAAATGAAAAATTATGCTATGACTGATTAAACTAATCCAGCTACTCCAGAGGCATGCATTTCAAATTATATAGTTGCTCCTAATAATCAGAGCAAATGCTAATGTGATCAATCAGGAAAGTGATAGAATCAGAGCACCCGGGTACACAGCTGCTTTGTTCCCCTGAAGATTTCATCCTTGCAAAAAACTTGGAATGAGAATGACCCACTTCCAAACTGCACAAGGGGAGACCTCTCCATGCCAGTTTATAATAGATCAGTTATTCCTTGACCTGACCTGTGCTGAGAAAGGACTTTTCTCTTCCTTGGCTGGAGAAGCAGCTGTCAGAAGGATACATTTAAACAGAAGTTTTACATATTTATATCACTCTCAACTCACACTGAAGCTAATATATTAATTTCTCCAAGTGTACATTCTGGCTAAACAGTTGATAACTGCAACTTTTATTTCAGATTTGGGAAAGATGGGATTACAGCCTTCAGAAAGATTTGGGATCAAATATTGTGCTGTAACCCAAAAGAATTGTTCAATCTGGGGGGCAGCTGAAATCATAAAGGACTTTTCTACCCATTTTCCATCTGCCCCTTTTACTACCTGCTGATCATCTCTGAAAGGTACTGATTGGCTTAACCATTTTGAAAACTAAAAGAAATTTCATGTGACTCATCTGAATCAGATAAAGAACAATATGCAGAATTTTAGTAAATATGCAGAACTTTGCCTGAGCAATAGCCAATTTATAGAATGCTTTGAAGTGATTTTTAATGCAAGTTACTAATGCTCACAAGATTGAATGCTACCTTTTCTTTTTTCCTTCCCTTTAGCAGCTTTGAACAGCCACAATATTTTTTTTTTCAGAATTCCCCGTACTGTGTCTTTTTCTGTTAAAAATTGTAATTTTAGTGACTCTTGGACTGAAGATGGAACAGCTGAAGTAGCAAATGACATAAAATTGAAGTCTAAATTTGCTGCAAATTTCCTTAAGTTTTGGGATCATGTCTATGAGGTTATGCTTTGCTCTGTGAGGGAATAATTTCTTAGAATATTAGCAAAATCAGCAAGGATCAGGAGACAGATCTTTTATGAAGATGTGAAACATGAAAATCAGCAACTGCAACACTAACAACAAAAAAAGAAACTGGCACAGAATAAAGCTTCACAAAATTTGTGTGGGACTTCATGGTCATGCTCCATGGAATGTTAAAACTGCATCAGGTAAGTAAATCCTCGTCTGATTATGAACACAGCCTTATAATCATGGCTCAGTTGTAATTATGCTGTAACACAGTGTTTTGTCTAGGTATCTATCTGTAATTTGTGTAGTTTGCTCTTCCCCTTAAAGATGAAAGAGGTTTGGTGATCAGGAACAAGGAATCATCTTTGTGCTTGTTGTTTATGCCAATAGAGATATTTATTTGTTGGATGATCCCCTACCAGCAGTTAATGCACGTGTTGGAAAGCTTATTTTGGAACAAGGCATAAAAGCTGCCCTTAAATAAAAAATAAAAATAAACAAAAATACTACTGTTTGCAATGCATCAACTATAGGAAGTAAATAGGGGTCCTTTTCTTCCACTTATGAATGCTGTGGTACAAAATAAGCATACATATTTTCACAAAATAGTAACAATTCTTCCAACAATATATGCAAATAAGTATCAATATCTAACTTTCCTTTTAGAATAGAACAGAAAACAATACACCTGAAGATTGCTGTAGTCCAGGTAGAAGAGGGAGTAGTGGGTAAATACAAAGCATTTGAGTTTTCAGGTGAAGAGAGATTTTTGTGTCAAATCCACTATGAAGAATAGTAACAAGGGAATATTAACATTAAAAAATGATTTTAACTTCATGTTTATTACCTGTTAAAATGAGCAAAACTTATGAGTTCTGTCAGTCTCATCTCAAGAAAAGACCAATCTACATGGCTTCATATTTGTTTCTTTTGATTCTGAGTATTTTTCTTGGCCTTTGTTTGCAAAGAGCATGTGCCTTTCAGAAAGTAAAAGAATTGTCCATAAAAAACAATTAGCTGATGTACAAATGTCCAAGTGCCCAACTGGTTTGAAACGTAAATCATTAAATAAAAAGAACATTTCCTTTTTTTTTTTCTTTTCGCAAGCTAACTAATTATCTTGGATCACCAAGGTAAAATAAACTCTAAATGAGAGCTAATATTTACCAGTTATATCACCTCTGTATTCTGCCCACTGATCATTCCAGAACAGTTTAAACAAAAGCTTAAGCTGTCTGTCTTCCCTGACAACTCATTTCTTTAAACTTGCACACTAGCTTGACCTGATTCCTGTTTTGTCCCAACACAATCCTGGAACCTGATATTCCTACAGTTTCAATAAACAGGCAGAAGCACACTTCCACTTCATCACCTCCCATGCAAAAAACCCCTCACAAGTCTTTATGAGATCAAAAATATTTTTGCATTCCATCAGTGACACAGGTTGTGGGATTGAATTTAGCTATTTGAAGGCCATATTAAGCAATTCCTTAACTAATTGTAGTTTCTGAGTATTTAGTAATCCATGAAATCTATAGATTTTTCCTCTTGAACTTGTCCAATCTACCTGAAACTTCTAGAGATTTACTGCCTATGCTATAAAGAACCCATCACCTTTGGCTCAGAAAGGTTTAGGGCATCCCAATTATCACTGACCATCTAATTCCTATCCATCTTCTTTAGTTTGTTCTCATCTTTTCAGATCTCTGTTATGTCATCCCATAGCAATTTTCTTTATAGCTTGAAGGTTCATTTCAAGATGACAAATCACTTTTTAATCTATAAAATTCTGCCCTGCCGTTCAATTCAAAAAATAGAAAAGCAGAGGCAGAGGGGGAAATGGATTTATAACTACTTTTCCATGAAACAAAATTTGGCTTTTGCATTTCTTCCTATTGACATTTTGTTTTGTCAAGGATGAGAAGGGGGAAAATAGAATATCAATACAGTTCTGTATGCAGACCTACTCATCATTTTAAGTAAGTACATATAATTTATTATAATTTGTTAGTCAGTCAATAACTGCTACAAAATGGAAGGAGTACTTACCATACAGCAGCATTTAGCAAAGGCAAGGACTCTCTGTACAAATAAGTATATTTGACAAAACGTTCCTGAGAAATAACTAACACAAAGGCAGTTTTATGTGGTTATTGTGCTAAAATGTGCTTAATATTGGCTGACATTAGCACAAAAACAACCATGATCTAGTTCTACCAAGTATTTTGTATTACAGCTCCTGTAAACCACCTGGAGCACTATCCACCTCCTGGCTCCTCAGCACATGGAAGCCGTGGGCTGGTTGGAACTGGTCCAGAAGGGTCAAAAAGCACTTCAGAGGCATGGAATACCTCTCCTATTGTGGAAGGGTTGAGAAAATTGGGGCCTGAAGAAGAAAAGGCTCCAGGGAGACTTTATTGTAGCCTTGCAGGACTTGAAGGGGGCCTATAGGAAAGATGGGGACAGACATTTTAGCACTGCCTGTAGCAATAGGACAAGGGGCAATGGTATTAAACTAAAGGAGAGTAAATTCAGACTAAATGTAAAGAAGGGGTTATTTTTATGACGAGGGTTGTAAAACACTGGCATAGGTTGCCCAGAGAGGTGGTAGATGCCCTATCCCTTGAAACGTTCAAAGTCAGGTTGGGTAGAGCTCTGAACAACCTGATTTAGTTGAAGATGTCCCTACTCATTCCAGAAGAGCTGGATTGGATGAGCTTTAAATGTCCCTTCCAACCCTAAACTACTCCACGAGTCTATATAACTTGACAAATGCATAGGGGGCATGTGAAATGAAATGAAAGGAAGGAAGAGATGTAAGCAACAAGACTGGCAACTGCAGACATCTACATTATGGATACCTGAAGATTATATGAATTACAGCCTTTTACATCACGTTTGCTGTTATAATACAAAAAGTACCACCTATAAAAGCTCTTACTCAGTTAATCTTCATAAAATGTCTAAAAGTCTCTAACAGAGTGTCTCAGTGAAGCCATCACTCTGTGTAACCTCAGTCTGTAACAGCCTCTCTAATCTGCTTTCATTTATGTTGCTGTTATTTGTGTACAAGCCACAGAACTAGGTGGAGTAGTAGATTTTGCTTTAAAATCACCAAATCCTTGATATCCCGACTCTAATGCTTTTCTATATTTTTCCTTACTTATGAAAACAACAGGAAGACTTCCAGATTTGAAGTAATTTATTTTTCTTTCAAAAGCATTACTTAGGAAGGTGCTATAGAAAAGCTGATATTGTAAAAGCTGTAATAAAATTTTTTGCTTCTCCTATAATTTTTCAAACTCCACCATCTGATTCTGTTCTTTCCTGTTATCCACAGATTTTACAGAGTCCAATGAGTTTCTCTGATACAATTCCCACTGGCAGCCTAATGAACCATTTCTGCTAATAATACACATGAATTGGATGAGAGCCTTCCATCTCACACTGAGATTTTTTTTTTGCAGCAGTTTGAAATCTTCTTTATTCTAGTCAATATAGCTTTTGTTTTTCTTTTTCTGATAATTGCAATTGTGATCATAGATATCAGTTTGGGGTTTTTAAAATTCTGTTTAAGTAAGTTGATGTACTATTCCTTCAAGATATTTTTAGTGGTTTGAATTCCCTTTTTTGTTTGATCTACAGAAATTTACAGTGCATGCTTTTGATTTTTAGCCTTAATCTTCAATTCTTCCGTAAAGGCTTATCAGAAGCTGAGAAGTGTAGAACCAAGTATATAGTGAACACCTTCAGCATGGCAAGCTGTCAGTTATTCTCTGATTTTTGTACAAAGAGCTCTGGTTAAACCATTTTTTTCTGATGTCCAGTCTCTTCATGTGTGCAGAGTGTGATTACAGAGGTTGGTGTCCAGCACTGCTGCCTGGCCACCCCGAGTCCTGCAGCCATCCACAAAGGTCCAGAACTAGGCCGGGTCAGAGGGGATGGCAGACTGAAGTGGCTGGAAATTCACTGCTGTAGCACATGGTAGAGAGCACCCAGCACTGCAAGAATTTAGAAAACTCAAAGATCCTTTCTCCCATTCAATCATCACTCCAGAGAACATAGGTGTCCTGTTTTGAAGAATGTATTCTTGATGAAGTGTGCTGCTATTCTTCAAGTGTCTGTCCCTTTCTGCCAATACCTACTAAAGCATTTTCACTCTTTTTCTTGTATGTTTTGTCACATTTCAATATTCCCAAAACAGCACTAATGAAAGGACACAAAATAATGCAAGAGAGGTTTTGCAAGGGAAAAGATTTTGCATTATTTTGTTATTAGTGTATTATGAGTACTGAAACATGACAGGAGATTATGAATACAAAAAAGGTATTAGTAACATTTTTCTATGCTAAAAGCTTCAAGGAGGATGTGAGGACAAAGGAAACAGAAGCAAGAAGTGCAGACAGAGTTTTCAATTGACCTGAGATAACCTGAAGGGAACCAATTCAAGTAGCTACTCCCTCAAACAGGTTTTTGAAGGCATCCTAAGATAGATGTGTTAAAACTGCAAATTGTAAGGCTGTCCTAACTCTCTACATGCCAAACCTACATAAAATTGTCATTCTGCTCAGGAAGGGGACTACCTTCTTTCTTCTTGTAGGTTTCTGAGGGTGCAGGGTATTTTAAAACTTATTTTTTCACTAAATTGAAGCTCAGCTGATAAGAAAAATCAAAGCAGAGGCCAGAAGAACATGCAGAGTTCTGCATTCATGAGACATTCAGGCAGATTTATAGAGCACAAATAAGCAGAGACCTGTCACTGTGCTCACATTGCAGTATTTCAGATCATCTGCATGAGACAGTGTCATTAACAAATTATCAGCTGTGGTTTATAGCCAGGGGTTTTAATGGCACATACAGTTAGTACATGACATTTCTACTATTTCATTTTTTTTTTCTGAGAACTATCCGAGAACTGACAAGAATGAAAACCAGCATATCTCCACTGCTGTCTCATACAGACTCCTCTGTGCAAGGTCTCACTGAAATTCATGCTTATGAAAAAAAGACAACTCTACCAATCAGTAAGACAAATACAGTTGATCATTCTGTATTTCATTTTTGCCCTAATTTAGATAGGCAAAGCTTTTTTAAAATTCTGCTGATTGTGGGTACTCTAGGCTGATAGCCCCACTCAACAGTGATAAAATAGTTTTTTCCATCAGTGTTACCATACTACACAAGCTGCCACAATCCTGGAGCTTTTTATATTTAGAAATCGAGCAGTCACAGGAATGCCACTGATTTCTGCTACGGACCTTCAACAGAATTTAACACCAGGAAATCCAGACTTACTTGGCCATTTTTCCAACATAGCATATACTTTTACCTTTGAGTTTTAAGCAACCCTTAGAAACATTTCAAAGAGATATGGCTCAGTGCCTCATTAGAGGGTTCAGAGGCTGCTATTGTGTCCTCACAAAGCTCTCTCAAGGTTTGACCAGACTCAGCATGCAGAGGAGTAGAGAATTCACTGCAGTTCACTGGTACCCAGTGATCCATCAGGCCAATTAAAACAGGCTGATCTAGCAAGATTCCAAAGAGGCAGATATCAATACAGCCAGGGCACACTGTACAGACCAGAGGTGCTCTCATTGTCAGGCAGAAATTGTAAGTGGGATGGTTCACAGCACACGGAGGTTTGATTCTCAGAAACACACAATTGCAGCAAGACAGGATCATTCTCCTCAAACCTTCCATCTCCAGAGTTCCTTGACTAACCTTTTGTCTAATCTGTAGACAAGGACATACATATAAAACTACATGCATAATTCTCTTTTCTACATTTGAGCAGAATTTAGCTTCAATTTCCATGCTTGCAGAGAATTTCTTTCACTGAGTTTACTGAAGTATTTTTACACATCAATCTGCCCGACTTAGTAAACAACAGGTAATATTATAATATTATATTCAGTAAACAGAGAAAAAAACCAAGCATGTCCCAAGGAAATGCTTCTCAAAGTGATAAACGTTCCATTGGAAACACAGGGCATATTTGTGTACCTTGGAAAAGATGTTTGTTGTTCAACACAGTTATGCATGTAGCTAATCTATGTGCCACTATTACTGAATATGGATTTCATCTCATATTAGTGCCCTTCTATAACATATCAAGCTTGCCCATAATATCTTCTTAAAATGAGTTGGGAGGTATTTTACTAAAGGCAAAGCATAGGCTCTATTTTCTTTTTGTACCTGTATCCTATTTAGTATAGTATGTCCCAAATCTGATTACTTTCTTTGAGGCGTGGTAAAAAATTCAACAAAAAATCCCAAAAAACTCTGGGTGTTTAGGACGCATAAACATAACACATTTTTTTTAGAATGCATGAGAAAAAAAATGAATCTCAATTTCCTTCGTTTCATAAAAGGAATTAGAATGACTTTCTTCATAGTAAGTAGAAGTGTGTTACTGTTGTCTTATCATCATTGTGCAATCTCAGGTTAGTGCCTCAGTTGTGGGGGACGTTCAGTTTTTGGAGATTTTTGTTCTTAAATAGTGTTTCAGTCTGCAAAAAATTCAAATCCTAATAAGATCCTAACAAACAATATTTTTTTTTCCATCTTAGCCTTTTTCAACTCAGTCTTAATTCTATTAATGTTTAAAAATCAAATATCTACTAAAAAATGAACTTAGAGAAATAAACTCACTTTAACAGCATTTACTATTTGATTATTAGTGTTGCTACTATATATATTTATTTTTAAAATTCACACTAAATCTACTGTTCATTACATTTTAATAACTACATAGTATGTCCTTAAAGCAAGAAGGGAGGCCAGGAAAACACAAGACTTCACATCAAACTGAAAAATATTTTTCTAGCTACTGCAGCTCAGCAGTCTCCACAGGCAGTTCTAATAGCCTGGAAATTGCCCTGGGCTCTATTGTTAAATTCTGTTGTTGATGAGCTTTTGTATTGCTTCATTCTTAAGCAGCCTTTTACTTAGATTAGTCACTTTTCTTTCCTCAGCAGGGCCATTACAGTTACAATGAAGAAAAGGTGATTTTCCAATAATTATATTGGAATTTTTTTCTCCTTAAATTATAGCTGAGTTGTCTTCTCCAGGTGTGTGTGAAAACAGGAACTGAAACACACAAACAAAATCTACTTCACTTGAAGAGATAATGGATTATGCCTTTCTAAGCACCTACCTAAATATGGCAGCAAGACTCCAGTTTACACAGACACTTTAAACTCTGCTAAAAAGTGATAGCAGTGATAAAGGCACTGTGCATGCATTACATAATAGACTTTCCCCCACTATTTCTGAGACATATTCCTGACACCCCAAAACACTGAGTCACTGAAATCTCCTAAAGGCTGTCAAGTCAAGTAGAAAATACATTTAAAGATTATCAAGTGAAATACAGAGAAAACAGTTCTAGGATTCTGCTAGTATACATAGAAAAATGTAGGTTTTTCTTTAGAGTTTTTATGATTCCCAGAATGTTAATATTTAGACACTGGGAGAGCAGGTCCTTTTATCCCCCAGTAAGTTCTGTAAATATTTGGGTGAAGAAAAGTAAGAAAATGTTAATGAAAATACTGTATTTTAGAATTGAAGTGCATTGTTATGGTTATTTAAAAATAATTGGTAGCAATTTGACTTTACTTCCTTGCACTTTCCCTATGTAAAGGTTATCTCTTTGTCTTTCAGCTACAATTTAGATCCTTTCAGCAGCTGTAGAGATGATGAGATCTGGTAAGCACTTGAAACAACTTTTATGTAAGACACAGAATGTACTTTGAGGTTTCAGTCTGTTTTCTGATAAAAGAACTAAAATGAATTATGGCATATAATTATCATGAAGGCTATCACAGCAATACTAAGTGACTGCTCTCACTAGTGCCACTGTGCTACACTAGAATGTGCCTTCCTCCTCTCACGTTTGTGTGTGTGGTACAATACAGCCAGAGATACCTGACACAACTTTAAAATCAGACAATGCACAGTGGGGCACTGTCATATAAAGAACACAAGAAAAGTATTGCTTTTTAGTTTTTTAACCACTCTTCAGATGTTATAACTGCCAGGAAAACTATAAGCAGCTACTGAAAATGGAGGGGCACAGCAGCTACTCTGCATGGCAGGAGCACTGCCTCAAAATACAGAACTAATTGAAATTAATGTAGTTGAGTAAGAAATCTGCTCACTGTAATTACCTGAAACTTCAAATCAAATTCCAAATCAATGTTGCATATAATTCCACAGGTTAATGACACTAAGAGGTGTGAAGTGGTGCATTACTGGTCATACCTCATGTCTAGTATTATTCTTACACTGGGTTAATTATGTAGGATCAAAATTATACTGCACATGCAGCTTAAATACAGAAATTATTTAATCAAAGTGAAATTCACTGCTGATAGCTCAAAATTCAATTATTGCTTCCAGATGCCAATATTTACCCAGTTTCCTTTACAGAAGGAATCCATGGATTACCAGCCAAGCCCCATCAGCTGCTCAGACAGTGATAGCCATGCTCTGAGCAGCTACCAAGAGAGTTCACAGGAGGACCAGGTTTAGCAAAGGCTCTCTAGGGTTTCCCATTTATTTGCAGGACATTTGTTCAACCAAACTGGCACACACAGACCAGCAAAGCCTCCAACTATCCTCCCTCCGTGCAGCTGTGCAGCCTTTAAACTCCATGCAAACAGAACCATTATTACATTTCTTCTCCTGACTTTTGCTTATCCTCCCTCAGGGCTACTCAGACCCTTTTCAAGTTTTGAGCCTGAGCAGACAGCTGAAAGAGGATCAGGGAGGCCTCTTCCACTGCAAAGCTGAAATCTTCTGACATTTAGTACTTCAGCCCAAAACACAGCTTCTCCCAGTGGGGTTGGCTGGCAAACCCTGCTCGGTGCAGGCAGCTCCAGGAAACAGCCAGTGGCTCATTTTCCCTCTTAGCAGCCCCATTTCCAGCCTAAGAGCAAATCTGTGTTGCTGGATACTGAGCAGCAGGTGGTGTGCAAGGAATGGAGATTTTTATTTTACTTTTTATTTAAGATCTAATCTTTTCTAATTTTGTCTCTGAGCTATAATAAGGCTGTGGAGGCAATCTTTTTAGGTACCCAATGCACCTTCTAAATCTCAAAAGCAAGAAGCATTGTTTTAATGCAGATGTGGAAGAGAAGTTCAACTTCAACAAAATGAACATTCCTCAATTAAAAATCAAAGCCCCAAGGATGTGAACATAAATGCTCCTGCTGCCTCTATATGGACTGAAGAGACCAGACTGCACACATGATATTTAAATATTACTGACAGGATTTGCCATTTATAGGCTTGAGTCCTGCTCACACAGAGATGGATTTCTCTACCAATTTATGTAACAACAGCTAAACCAGTTCTCTGCCTTGGTTTATGTATGTCTAGAATTTGACAAATAGCACAGACCAGATTTATTTGATTCCAACTCCAAATATCCAGAAGGCAGAGTCCCTTGCTTTCCCATGGATGATCATTCTCCACATTTCAGATTCTAAGCAATTCCTGTGGGCAGAGATTCTCAACAGCTAAATCTGAGGCAATGTCCCACAACAAAACACTGGCACAGCCACTCTGAACATCCAAGCCTCTCCCACTGTTCAGTGTTCTCTTGTTTTCCTCTGCTTACATTCAAAATGACAAATTCACCTATTCCATACTCCCAGTAATACAAAGCTGGCTAGCCACAAGCCATTAAAAATTTGCTCCAATTAATTTTTAAGGCAAGTTTGTTGCCTTATCCCTGATTCCCCCAAGTTCTCAGATATGTAAAAGTCAGCTACTGTTCGAGCTCTGTGTTTGTAATCAGTATTGTATTACAAATACAAAGGGGTTGGAACAGTGTGAAGCCTTTTCTTTTACAAATAAACAAACACCCATTCCTTTTTGAGGTAGAGAGTCTTTCATTCACTAACCTCACTTGACCAGAATAATTGGCATAAAAATTACACATCTCTGTATTTAGCTCCATTTGAATAAATGTGAGCAATGTCAGTGTTAATTAAGTGTAGATCAAGAGCTATCATTCCACTATTCAAAATGTAAATTCCCTCCAAAAGAGCTGTAAATAAGCAGTTACTGCTTTCCACTGCACAGCACTGCAACTGGGCAAACCTTGAGAACCACAGTGCCAATGTCAAAGAGCCTCTGACAAATCAGTTGGGTTGAAGAGGGAAATAGATTTGTAGATTCAGATATGCTAATTTTTTCCTTATTAATAGCCCTTCCTTAGCAAATTAATTTCAGAGAGGCATCTACTGCAGCCCAAATCCTGTCTTGATTCTAGTTTTTCACAAGTGTCCAGATTTTCAAAATTGCTCAAACCTATGTTCATGTATATAACAACTGGAAAAGATTGGAAGGAAAATCCCTCAGTTCCAGCTTTAACATTTAAATGAAGCTAACTTTCACAACTCATCAGCAGCCATTGTGATAGTCAATGCCAGTTTTTAAGAGTTCAGAATACATTTTTCTGAGGGTTATTTTTTTTTTAGAAAAAAAGAGGAAGTCTGTACTTAGCCCTGTACCCTGCTGAAGTGCTGGAAGCTTCCAAACAGACTGAAATGGCCTTGCTTTTTGCTTTTGCAAGTTGTTACACTAAAATCTACAGGGCTCTCTACTACCTTAAGCAGGGTAAAAGCTCTGCCATCTAAGATAAAAGTAGGATATGAATGACATTTTCTAGCTCTTTCCTCGGTCTAACTATCTAAATTCATCCCAGGTTCGGGGGAGATATGCAATGACTGAATCCCAGTGCAGAAACTACGTGCAACAGCTCACAAGATGCTTCTCTTCAATGCAAAGAAGGGCAATATCCAGAGAGACAGGCAAACCCCTGCATTTTAATGTCATTGTAAATGAATGAGAGAAGGAAATTACTCCAGGTTTGGAGTGAACACTGGTTTCTAATTAGAAACATAGCTATGGTATAAATAATAGTTAATATTCAAGCATCAAAACTTCTTTTCTACATAAAACAGTTAAAAATCTTAAACTATGTTCAGCATCCTGCTGAGCCTCTGCAACTTTTTTTTTCATTTTTTAGTTCCACAGACTTCAAAGTGCTTCCCAGCTGCATCAGGTCTGTTCCCACTGAGATTCTGAGCTGAAGATTCCATGAGACTTATTTTGGTGTTTGCAATCAAATTGCATTTAAGATACTTCAGCAGAAAATATTATGTAAATTACTGTACCATTTAACTGAGTCATAGTAATTGTGCAGTCATTGCTATGGAATTATGCCGTGCATGATCAGAAAGCCTCTCTCCTACTCACCAAACACCCAGACCCTGCTCCTTTTCCAGAACTGGATATTTTTCAGCCACTGGGTGCTGCTCTCGTTAGAGGAAACAGAACAGAACCACGAAAAGAAAACTGAGTGATCATTTCATGGCATGAATGTGTAGTTCCACTACTCTCTATCTAATCACCTTTCTCCTTTGAAAAACAGCTTTTTAAAAAACTTCACCCCAGGTTTGGCACAGAGGTTGTTCCACTGGCCTCTTTTAGTCTGGGCTGTGACAGATCTTCCTTGAGATGCTGAGAATGGTTACAGGAAACCTGACTGTGCTCTAATACTTCCTTACTCTCTTACCTTGCAACATGTAAAACTTTATTTTTATATTGAATTTACACATATTAAAGGACTCAGCAATTTGTTATATTTTTACCCCTCTCCCCCAAATTTGTTTGATCAGCATTTTCATAGATGATACAACTTTATTAAAAAGAAATAACTACTGTAAAGTAGTTTCTTATCTCCTACCCATTTCAATTTTAATGCAAATTCAATGGAAGCCTAACAATGTCATTCCAGCTTTTTCATTTTCTCATCACAAAATATTCCCTGCTAGAATTGTTTCCTTGTAAAATCAGAAGACTTTAAAGAATGTACAGGAAAATGACAGATTTAATAATTTGCAGAGTGCATAGATAATGCAACATTTGGTTCTGGGACAAAACCACTGTATAAGGAAAAAAGAAACAGATAAATATCTCTTATTGTCTTCCTGATACGGCCAAATAAAATGAATTCTCTCTTTTGGTAGAAGACTCTGCACACATTTGTCCCACACAAAATGTAGAGTACAAGGCCAGATACGCTTTTTTTTTTTTTTTTTTTCTTTCCCATATGCAATTATCAGCCAGCATTCGTATCTCAAAAATCAAACTTCAAGCTTGTCATTGAGAGGAAAACCACCTATCCCAAAAATCATTTCAGAGAAAGCACTTACCTCTCTTTAAAGAAAAAATACTTTAATGGAGTAAAACATGTAAAATAAACCCAGGACTCTGTCCTGGACCCAAAATACACTATTTCTGCTTTTTATGGACACAAATATTATTATACCTCTGTGGGAATTGTGAGACTTCTCCTATTTATAGACAAAACTAAGTTCTACCATTACAGATTTAAATTACTGGTCATAACAAATCTGAGACCCAAATGGGACTGCATCAGTACAAACATATATGTACATATATCTGCATGGATCCCTATAATAACTCATACACATGTAAATAGGTAGATCACAGGTATCAGAAGAGACATATCAGGTATATGGACTACAAAGAGAATTTGAATTTCACAGCCTCTGCATTGGAAATAAGTGTTCCTTGGGGCTTAGATTGCATCTTGCTATGTATACATTTTGTGTGGAAAAACAAACCAAAAATACACTATAAAAAGAGGAAATTCCTATTAATATTTGGTTACTAGCATTCTGACTTCAGGTTGTAATACAGTAAGGCTGTTCCATCTCCTCTAAATCTACTCTTCACTTGAACAAAATGGAGAACTTGTTTGTAGGCTGAGGTGACACTGTATGGCAGGACTTGGCAAGAGAAACTGCTCCTGCACAAAGAACTACAATCTAAACCAGCAGAGAAAAGGATGAGACCAAATAGAACACAAAGGAACTGGCCAAAAATCACCTTAAGGTTTAGCAATCAAACTATTTTTGCAAATTTTTTTTTTTTTTTTATTTCAGTGGTTTTCTACTGTGTATTGACCCACCTTGCATTTTCCTGGGAGTTTAAACACCCAGATTTTTTTTTGCTGATTATGTAGATATACTCAGACTGTAATATTCTAGGATAACAGAGTTGGAAATGCAATAATTTCTTCCACTGCCCCTCAATGTAAAACCACACTATGGTTTGTTTGCTCCAGAAGTGTTTGGCATGTCACCAGGGAAAGCCTGAGTTTGGGGTTTAGGAATAGAAAATGTCAGATTGCAGCCAGCACAGCATGAGGAGTAAGTAGAAATAACTGTAACAGGAGGAGCAGTAAATGAGGACATAGTGTAATTCATTGTGCATGGAAACCACATTCAGTGTCCTTGTTACTCCACAGAAGCAAAGGGAGGACTGAGGACACAAATCCAGAATGCAGCAAAGGAGTTTTCAGATACACTGTTTCCAGATTTTTGTCTCATTTCAAGCTGCTAAAATGAATTAACATTTGGTAACGCCCGAGCAGCTCTTTGATATACAACAGAAGTAAAACATGTCTCTCTAATTCACTTTTGATTGATGTTGCTGAGCCTATGGGAATGGGAACCATACAGCTGTGGTTGCAGACAGCTTTATTACTTTATTTATCCCTGTTCATTATGTTGAAGTGACAGAGGGAAAACAGGAAAGAGCTGTTTAGGATTCTTTTTAAGTGTTTCCTTTCCTAACCTCTACAACCCCCCCTGAAAAGGACTCCTCAGAGGGGTCTGTCCTGATCTCATATCCATACAGTAATAAACCTATTTAAGAGCATGGCAATAAAATAAATAAGCATATCAAAGCTCTGTTGGGAAAACGCCTCACTCTTCTCCTGGCTGCTTCACCAAATACAGAGCAATGTGGAGTTTGAGATTTAATCCCATCACCTCCTTGGGGCTTTTGTTTGTTTGCTTTAAAAATACCAGCACTCGAGAAGAATGGCCTCCTTTACATCTCTTGTACTCTACCCCCAAGCCCATCTTATTTGAAGGAAGTTCATTCTACAATGAATCTTTGAAAGAAACATTTGCAGCTTCCAGGATTCTCTATGTAAAATAATAAAAGATCACAAAAAGCTGAAAGACAGAGCTTTTGTGACAACTGGCTTCATGCATTTTACAGACTTCATTAGTGCCCACAGTCAAATTGGTCTGTATTTCCCAGTCACCAGTTGCTGTCACCTGAGCTTTATGAGCTGGATTGAAATACATGGTCTGATTTGACTTTAGGGATTGTTGTTGTTGTTTCAAGTGCAAGAATATGATGAGAAAAAATGAAGCAACAATGAGCTGATTCAGTAATCATTGTCTCTTCCAAGGCTCAATAGCAAATAAGAAAGCCTAGAAACATCCCTGGAAGTGATCTGTAATTGCTGATGTCAACTTGTAACGCAAGATTTTTCATGACCTATACACATTTCACCTCACCTATCCACACTTTCTAACATTTGCCTGTGATAAGCACACACAAAAGAAAATGGAAGAGCATAGGCAGCAGAGACACAGAAGCCTTTTTTTGAACAGTGATATCATTCATAGACATGAGTGAAGTAATTTCATCCAAATCTAGGCAGTTCTGAATATCAAATTAAATGTTACAAGCTATTATAAAGCCTTCCTAAATAACAGTCTAGCAAATTAATATTTCTACATCTAAGATCCATAAATCCTACAATTTCAGAATTTTCTTTACTCTCTGCTCTTTTGTGCAAATTGCAAGAACCAGGAAATATTTAGAGCATTAAGCATTCATTTTGTATCTCTTAAATGCAGTATTAGTTCTTCAGCTGTGCTGTGTCCGTAACAGTCCATGAAACATAAAAAGGTGGTTTTCTTATGCTTCACTGGTGAAAGAAAAGGTCAGGCAAAGAGGAAGAAAGGTGTTTTACACTTCTTTCTTGCAGAGTAGACAAGCACACAAACAGAACACAATCTCATTATTATTTCCCATAGGTTAAAGCATTGGGAGATGCAGATTGTCAGCAGCTGAGCTTTGCTTAAGCAGCTGGTACCTCTACAAATGCCTTACTTGGGGTGGTGAGGGTGTGGACATGAGAATCTCTGTGCCCTGCACATTAATACCAGATGAATTTATTGTGACTATGTTATGTCAGTAAATACAGTGCATTCCAAATGGGTTAGTGCTGCCATGGATAACTCAAAATGTCCAGTCAACCCCAAGGCTGTTCCTTTCAGATGGGTAGGTCCAACATGTCTGCACTCCAGAATGCTGTTTTTAATTCAAGTTAAATTATATACTCAGACTTTCTTGTTATAATGATTTCTTCCTTTTAAACTGCTTTGACCTCCATAAAGTCTGTGCACATCTCAGGAAGCTGACTAGCTGGAGGCAGCAGTAAGAGCATCGTTTGGAAAATGTAAAAAGGCAAGCAATTTAAAGAAGATGTTTCGCCTAATCTCCCATTCTTTATTGAGAAGATCCAATAAGTTACAGCCTGAGATTAGTTTCAAGTGAAGTGTCCCACATCACTGTTGCCAGTGGAATTGCTTGGTTACTTTTCTTAATCACACAAAGAAAATTCAAATCCCCCCAGACTTTCCTCGCAGTCATCCTGAACCATAGAAAAATCATTTACCCAACACATAGCTCATTATGCTCTTGGAAATAACTCAAAAATCTCCTTTTAAAATTCCACATGATGTTGAAAACATCACATTAAAACACTACTGGAGAATTCTATTTCAAACACCAATCTGCTTTGATGCTAGGAATAGTTAAGCTACATTGTGAGCTTGCCAATGTGCTCCCAGATCTCTTGTCCCCACTGGGTTTGCCAGGCCATGCTGCATTGAAGTCTGTATGGGTGACTGTCTGGAAGGTAAAGCTCTGCTTAGTGGTAGGATTTATAGCAGAACCCAGTTTGGGGTAAATCAAACTACACAGTGCTTCATTTCTAAACCAGCCATGCAAAGTAATGAGATATCATGATCCATTCCACACCCTGAGGCAGGGGAAGGGTAAACAGAGAATCACAGGATCACTAAGGTTGGGAAAGACCTTCAAGGTCACTGAGCCCAACTGTTAACCCAGCACCACCACCTTCACCACCAAACCAAATCCCCAAATGCCACATCCACACATCTTTTGGACATTTCCAAGGGTAGTGATTCAGCCACTTCCCTGGGCAGCCTACTCCATTCTACAAACAAGTACAGAGAGCTGCTATGTGACATGTTCAAAGTATCAGGCACAAGCATGCTCCAAGATAAATACATCTTTGAATATTTGTATTTCTATTTTTTCCTGATGTTCCTTTATAGCTTAGAAATATTTTATCTTTGAAAAAATATTCAAAACACTTTACTGAGCATGCATGTCTGTGTTTCCTGCTGGATTTCACATCACAACAGGCTAAGAATTATAGTAAAGGAATAAAGCATGTTTTTCCAGGATTATTTATGTATACTGTACCAGCCCAGCACAAGGAAATTCACACTCAGTGTAATAATACAATTAATGATACCCCTAAAAGTCCCCTACAAGGGCAGCTGGACTAACCTGCCATAGAAATTTCTGATACCTGCAACAGCCAGCTGAAATCACTATCTACTACTCAACATCTGCATCCTTCAGTAGCTGGAATGGTAGGTGGTACCAGAATTCAGCCTTTGTAGAATAAAAAAGGTGGCCTAGCTCTTTCTTCAATGCAGGTCCCAAATTAGACTCATAAAAGCAACTACCTGACAGAAATAGTCTTCTAAAATACATCATAAATACTCACTGGCTTTAATTTGCATCAGGCTGCCATTTACATACTTCATACACTGCTTGAAAAGCTTTCTTTGGTCTTCGGGGAACACAAACCCAAGAGGTAAAAACAACAGAGCCCACAACAGAGCCATTCATTGGCAACATTCCTGAAACACATCAGAGAAATGAGAAAAACACAAGTCCAGATTTTGCCTTGAAGTGTGTGCACAAACTATCTATAAAGCCATTAAAAGTTAGATGCAAGCAAGCAGAAACAACTAAGAGAAATCATAATTAAGAATTCATATTCCATTTTATATCACTGAAGCATCATCTTAATTGGCAGAATCCCAGAGCCCCTACCCAGCGAACACCAATCACTGTCTCTGGTGCAGTGTCCTCTCATCCAGGGTCACTGCATAATAGGTTAGAGCAAATTGAAAAAAACCCCAAAGCAACAACACTATTTCAACCTGCCTTCACACATGTTCACAGGAATTCTGGAGAGCAAAGGAAAAAATCTGGGACTGAGTTCCTTGTATTTAGATCTACTGGATTATCAAGAGAGGCTTCTGTGGCTCTAAAATAAGAGAGCCTGGAGCAGACTGTATCCATTTCATCTCCACCACCTTATCTGCCAGTTCCTATGCCAGAAATTTCTGTCTTCCTCCTTTATCCCTGTCTTGTCCCCCAGCAAGAAGCCATACAGCCCCAGTGCAGCAACACAGAAATACAAGGCACAGAAAAGTCAGTGGTCTGTGCTCTGAAAACTGTACAGATTTTCCAGGTCATAGAAAAGGGCTGGACAGTTGAAATAATGAAGACCTGGTCAGATAAAGAACATTGAGACCAGCTTGGTGAAAAAAGGATTCTAGACAAATACACAATTTAAACCGTGGCCCTTTGCCATTAGTTTTCACTTTTAAATGTTGCAGGGGATAGATGGGGGAGAAAGGAGGGACAGTATGCAAGTGTGAACCTGAAAGCTGTAAAGGACAGAAGTGAATCCAAGTTAGTTTGCTGAATAAAGGCCTGATTGGATTTCCTGGTTATTTGCAAAAAGAAACTGACACATCTGCATTGTGGATTTCAACACACTGGCTGATAAATAACTATTTCTTCAGTTCCGTGTTCAAAAAGAAGAATGACAGATGTGTTCTGAAAATGAGATGTGGTCCCCATGTGAAGAAAAAGGAGGGAAAGGATGAATCACAATCATGAAAGAGGATCCTACAGTGACAGTCAAAGAGGTTTTAGCTGTGTTCTTGAAAAGGAGAGGCATGAAAGCACTGAAACCATTAACAATTACTTCTACATACCCACTGCAAAGCCAGTATAAATGAAAAGTTAACAGGGAGGCACACAGAACTTGATTTAAAATGCAGTTCCAAAAAAAAAAAGGCTTCTGTAAAAAAATAGCTTTTTTAGAAATACTGAAGATAATAGGAGCTGTAGGTGGAT
This sequence comes from Cettia cetti, assembly GCA_013401135.1. Classification (NCBI taxonomy): domain Eukaryota; kingdom Metazoa; phylum Chordata; class Aves; order Passeriformes; family Sylviidae; genus Cettia; species Cettia cetti. Next base: position 36,602 of record VZUI01042013.1, read on the forward strand.
TCACAATATTATGTTCAATCATATTTCTGAAAAGCTTAAGATGAATTATAAAAAGTTATCTTAAACACCAAAGACCTTTCAAAGCAAAAAGAAGGAAAAAAGTTAATTTTCAGGGAACTTCTCAAAGTGGATTACTAACAATGGATGAGAGTGTTAACAACTGAAGAATTTGTTCATGATCTGGATTTTTCCATTTTTCATTAGAACTACTAAGAAGTCATTGGTAAAGAAGTTAATTTCTTCAGTGTCATTCCCAACTCCTATATTTTAAAACTGCCTCTCTTGCAGGACTCCACAGGCAATAAAATTGAATATTCAACGTTATGTTGTACATGAGGAGGACTGGAGTTAGTCATCTTAATAAACAATGGAAATGTCCCATAATTTACATTTAACGCCCACCAGTCAGTCACTTCTGGAAAATTCATGATAAGCTTTACTGATTGTATCAATAAAAACAGCCATTCCCAGTTTTCAATCATGCAAAACTGACATCTCTAAGTTTCATGTAGGAATTAAGATAGCAAGGTCAGAATTAGAAAACACAATTTACTTATGGAAATAATGTTCTGCTCTATAACATCAGAGTGATCTAAAATTCAAGAGGACCAATGCAGAGTTCTTTTTCCTCGTGCACTTAACATCAGCAAGGAAATTGCATAAAATTTCTTACCTTTTTATTGAAATGATCAAACATCAACTCAATGAGTAAGAGATCTTAACTCTAAATTCATTTAATCCCTTGTATTTTTGCCTATATTGCTCTTCATTCCTTATTTTTCTTTCCTCTCTTTGCATCTCCTGGTGTTTTTAAGCATCAACTTATTCTCTGTATTCTCCACCCATTCCTCATGTTACCTCTTGTTTCAGTTTATCTTTTCCCCCAATACAGGTACACCTCTTGTGTGGTACCCAATGTGGCAACACTATTGCTGATCACAACAGAAATTACATTTTGGCCCTAATATATGAGGCACTTATCTCTTGTGGCACATAAAGGAAAATGTAGTGCATATATCTTAATACAGGCAGTCAAAATTAAAAAAAAAAAATCCTCTGGTTCCTTTACAGTAGAAAGGATAATGTTTTCTACATTTTAAGCAATGTAAGTTGAGGATAATTTAATCCCTTTTAGACTTTAACAACTTAGATTTCTAAAAGTCCAGAGTATATTCATATATCTTTTGAAGAGGAGGATTATACTGTAAAGCATCTGGGTTTGACTATTAGACATACTTAAAACTAGAATTCTGTGAATGAATCTTTTATCCCCAAGATTTTTACTTTCTCTTGAGATTTCTCCCTTTGACAGCTACACACTTTGCCTTTATGAAAAACAGCGCATTAGAAAAAACCTGCAAATTCAGAAGCTCTTGCTCTCCAGCATTGTTTCACGTGTACATTTATTTCAATTTCATATATTCTCAAAAATTAATATTAATAAAAGCTTTGATATTTTGCTTTCCTTCTTGATGGGACTGTTCATGCCCTTGTCCACAGCGGTGGGGCTGGAATTAGGTGATCTTTAAAAGTCCTTTCCAACCATCCTATGTTTAAGTAAACCAAACAAGGATACTTGATTTAATATGACATGGCAGGACAGATCAAATATTTTTTCAAGTGCAAAACTAATATTTAGTGTGGTAATAGAAATCCTAAGTAAGATGCCAAGATGAATAAGATGCTAAGGAAGTATCTAACTGTTTCACTTGTCTAAGTACATTTCAATACTTGATGAAATCCTAGTAGCTGGTGAATTCTTTTTGCAGCTGTTCTCAAGCTGGACAACAGAATAGCAGATGAACACACAAAATGCTGAAGTCTCAAAAGCTGTGATTTTCCCATAAGAGTAGCTGAGGTCAAATAAAAACTCTGAGTATGCATTAATTACTTTGCAATAAAGGAAATACTAGTCAGAGAAAACTGTACATTTCAAAAGCAACAAGAAAAAAAGCAAAACTAGCAAATACTTTATCAGCCACTGACAATACTTTTACTGTAGCTAACAATGGAAATTTATAATACATCTATTGCATTTGATTTTACCTTATAGACTACACAATTTCCATCAATTTAGACTGCAGATAAATTCTGAGGATGAGATTTTTCAAAATGTTATGTGCTATTTTAAGAACCAACCATAAATAACACCTATTTGACTAAAACACTGCAATTACATGACAATATTCTGCCAGTTTTTCAGTCACTATAATTTTAAATGCAAAGAACAAGTTAGAAAAAAACCCAAACCTATAAACAAAAAAAAAAAAAAAGCTTTCACTAAATTCATGCTTCTGTTCATGCTCAGGAAAAAGAGGGCCATGGAAGTCAAGTCAATCACATATAAATCAGAACAAAATTGAGAGCAAATAATGAAATTTTACATGGCAGTTAAGCACATGTATTGCCTTTGTAATAGTGAACTCTTTCAGATACAAGGCATGGAAGCAGGAGAAGGTCAAACTGTCAATAGGTCCAGCATGTATGGGCTGACTACAAAACTAGAAATGTTTATGAATTCACAAGAAAATTAATTATTTGGAAGACAGAAGAAGGACCCAAGTCTATGGATATTCAAGCCCACTACAGTGAGAGCAGAGTAAGAGAACAGAAAGCAGAACTTTCACCCAGGTGCTGCACCAGCCAGAAATGGTGTTTCCAGTTTAGCCAAGTCCTAAGCCCCAGCTCAGCAAAGCTTCACATGAATCTCAGGACTAGCAAGTTCTTAAGCATTGCTGGATAGTGCCAGTTTGCATCTGGACAGCTTGAAGGTCAGACAGAGCAACTGGCATCTGCCTTCAATTATCACACACACAGACACTTTGATTAACAACTCATCATGGTTAGGTCTGCAGTCAAACTAGAATAAGCCAAACTCTAGTCTGGCCTAGGAAAAAAATTCCTCTACAGTCTTAAAAATAGTCAGGCCTCTTAATATTGAATGCTTTATACTATAGTGATTGTCTTCATGGGAAAACAGCTATTGTAGAACCAGACTAAATTAGATAAAAGAATTAAGTTCACAAAAAAGTTACATACAAAGTGTTTGCTCTTCCAATTAGCAACCCCCCTCCCATACATGCTGATTTCTTAGCAGTTTGCTGTAGGCTGGAATAGGACATGTTTGATTCATTATCATGGGACTTAAAAATTAGGTTTATATTCAATAACCCTTAAAAGAGTATGAGAGAAGGAAATGGAGTCTTAACAGACTAACTAAACAGGAATACACATCCTTTATTCTGGCATAAGAAATCACATCTACAATTTATCATGAAAAAATCCATTAAGAATACCCCACAGCTAGAAAAAACTCAAGCTGGTGTTAGCTTTTGATTACAGAGGAATAGAGCAGCTGTTCACTGCTCGTAGAAGGAAAAAGAGCTACTTCGCTATTCTGTACTTTTTCATTTTGCCAATAATACAGCTGCATTTTCACCTTCAGATTGGCAAATTTCACAACCAATAAGCAGGTCAGTAATTACCTTTTTTTAATCTTTTTTTTTTTTAACTTAACAGAAAAGCCTACTGAGACTCTGCCCAGTCACCTCAAGCACTCCTTTGTTCTTGTTCCAATGTACTTGATCCATTCAAATGTCACATTTTTGTCTCCAAAGCACACAGAGAATGCTTTAAATTGGGTCTTTGAGCAAACAAACCAACCAAAGTGTCTATACTTCCTTCCTTCTTGCCCTTCCTTCCTACAGCCACAGGAATTGTCTTAAGAGGAAAAACAAAAGCATATATCTTACCTTCCCAAACCAGCCACTTTCCTCAATTTAATTATTTTCATTTCTTTACTTTTCAATATTGAGAAGTCTGATTTTCCTGAACCCAAGAATTAGCAATGGCTGGAGGTTTGGCAGGGAACACTCAAGAGAAAAGCACTTCCAGATGTTAGTAAAGACTGTAGTTGGGGTCTCCCAGATGTTCTCGTTACACATTCCCACCTTTTTCCAGAGAACTCAGCTATTCTAGTGAGTGCTGCACAGTTCTCCATATTCACATACCCTCTCAGATTTGCTGTGTGCTGGATCCTCTGCTTCTCCTGTTAGTTTCGCCCCTTGTTTTCACAAGTCTTTACCTCCTTCCATCCACACTGGCTTAGCCAGGATATTTTTGGAGATAACTTTCTTGACTGTTATTCTTTTCAGAGTACAGACCCATAAGTATTTACTGACAGAAAGCTGGATCCTAACATGTGAAACAAAGACTGAGAGGAATATGTTTTGTCACATTTTGAAAGAGAGCACGACCACCCCTTCTTCTGTCTCTAAACACATGCTGAAATCTCCTAGTTCTTAAAGCATAGGAGCAGTAAAAAGTGCTCCTGGCTTGGTCAGCAGTTTGCTTGGTTACTTTTTTAACCTTTTTCTCCTTGGTTTTTTTCCCCTACAAAATGCAGAAGCAGTACTGCACTCACAGTTCACATGGCTGTTATAAAAATGAAGTTTAAAATGCTCTGTGCCTTTTAGATTAAAGGTGCCAATGAGATGAGAAGTGCAATCATCATCTCAGGCCCAGCCTGTTGCACTAAAGCTGTTCATCCTTTGCTTTGATTACACAAAGCTTTATCAATGAAGTTTCTCTCTGGCTGTAAGCAGCAGCAGTGGCACATGCAGAGAAGCACACTGCACATCAAGTGTCTGATTTTTAAAATGCATGTCTAATTTTCCCAGGCCAAAGGCTTCCCATGAAGCTGCCTGAATAATGCATACAAATGAGACAGGACTGCAAGCATCACAATTTCAAAATCAGGTGTTATGTGCAGAACATATAAAAACCTTCCCATATCTTAGATTGTATAGCTGTCAAACCACAGCCTTAGTTACTCTCAATATAACAATATGAATGTACCCAGCTGAAAATCTGAAACTGTCTGGAAACTTCTCTCTAATCATCAAATGATCAATGAGAACAGGCTGCTACTCTTGACTTGATTGTTCTCTCTCTGCTTGTCACATTCTTGCCATGACTGAATTCCAGGACACTTCTCTGGCATGCAGCCCCTTCTTGTCTGCTTTCAGTTTCAACCCACTCATAGCCTGATGATTTTAGATGATTATCATAGAATTGTTTGGGTTGGAAGGAACCTTAAAGGTCATCTAATTCCAATCCCCCTGTCAGGAGCAGGGACACTTTAAACAATTTATCCCAAAACTCCAGTGCTGATCTCTTATTTGGGCTGGATATTCATATTCTTATTCTGTTCATAATAATTCCTAGTCATGAAGTGATGCAACCTGTGCTGTCTCATGAAATGTCTGGGTTATCTGTCTTTGTTTTCCCATATCACTCACTCCTTCTTTGTTACTCTGGAAAACTGTGATATTCTACAACACTTTCCTTACAATGGGTACATGGGAGAAACACTTTCTATTACTATGTCTGACCTGACATTTTGTGACACTTGCAGTCATTTATTTTGTATCTACTTCAACTTATTCACATAAAATAAAAATAAAAGAATGTAATATGCCTAAATATTTATATGTGTCAGACTCTGTTACTGCTCATGTAATTTCTATCTGTAAATCTCCAAAAATACAACCTCTTAGATCAAAACTTTTTTATTTTTAAACTAAACTCTATTTCCTTTACTGCATTTTTCTAATATAAAATTTAAGGACAGTTACTGCCACATCAGTGTGGCATCTTTTTTTCTCTACAGATATAAAGGATCACCAGTTGAGACAGTATCCTAAAACAAGATATATAACTAGCCCAAATGGAACTGGCACATAATTATGATGATTGTATGACCTTCTGTGAATTGCCCTGAAAACCCTCTCTAAGATGCTTTTACAAAGTGATCTCATGCTTGTCAGTAACAGCCAAATGGGAATCTGATCAGTGCAGTCCTGTAGTCAGTGAGAGAAATGAGCTCATACTCTGTGACAGATTAGCAGTAGACTTTCACATAAAAGATTAATGAAAAAATGTAAAAATAGAATATGCAGTTGCCAAAACTGCAAAGGAATAAAGAAATGAGGTTAAGTGGCCAAACTCAAAACCTCAGTATAGAAGGCCAAAATATCAGGATCACATGGCTTGACATTGAACAGTGATGATCTTCCAATCTTCATATGGTCAGAAGACATTAAGTTCAACCTATACAATCTACAGACAATAATCTGCATCATCCACAGAAAAGCCACACACTCCCATAAGAAAGGTAAAGAGTTAAATTCATGTGCAAGAAGAACTTCCATGCTTACTATTCCAGAACTGCCCTCTAAATGCAGGTAACATACTTTTCACAGTCAATACATAATTGCTTAAGATTATCAATGCTAACTAAAAATCAGCACCTCTGGATTTACTTGAGTTAAACAGTGGCTGTTTATTGCAACATTCACAACACATATTTGGTGGGGTTTGAGTTTTGCTTTGCTTTTTTAAATACAAAACATACAAGGCTTCTCCCTAACTGCTCTTCCATGCAAAGCCTGCATTTCCCACAGGCAGAGTATGCTTTAGAATTTCATTAGATGGACAACATTGAACTTATTTAAAAATAGGCAAGCAGTGTCATAGCTCATTTGCTCTGATGCAATTGTGAGAAGATAGAGCCTGTATGCCCAACCACAGGGAACATTTGGCATAAAAACACACAGCAGGAACAATGTTTTTTATATAACTAAGTACAATGGTTTGGCAGGAGGGGGTTTTCATGCTGTAGGCAAATGCAACCTACACCCCTTTTGTTTCTTGCATTGAAGCCTTGGCCAAAATTCAGGAGATGTGGCACTTAGTGAGTTTAAGGAGTTTTCATGGACACAGTCATGCAATAGATGCTTGCTTTTAACTAGCAAAAATATCCTATATGAGATGGTATTAACTTAAACCAGCCACAGAAGTGCTGAGAATTGTGCTGAGTTATTTCAAGTGTCTCAAGAAATCCGTAGGGAAGCAATATCCACACAGATCCACAAAACTGTAGCAGAGTAATATGGGAAACATTTAAATTTGACAGGGGTTTGAGTCACATATGTAATAGCATGTATAGCATTTTCCCCTCCTGTTTTTCATACCACTCTTCATTGTTTTCATTATCATATTATGTTGTGCAGAACTGACACCATCATGCAACAAAAATTATGTATCTGAAGGGTCCTTGCCCCCTAAAAGTTTCACATGTACAGTAACAGACTGCACACAAGTGAAATTCCCCAGTATGAAACATTTCAGCAAACCAGGTTTGAGGAGAAACTTTCCTTGACTGCCATCACTGCAGGTTCCTTTGAAGTATCTCAACTTCTTGGAACCTTTAATAGAAACATGACAGACTTCTGACAGAGCTTCAACAATTTTGTCCCTGGAACTGAAATATCTGGGAAAATGCGGAGTCCACCTTTTGTGGGTAGACACAAACAGAAGACCTTGGCCACTAATCACCTCCAAGATCACTAGAACAGTTGAGCTAGAAAAAAATAATTAATAATGATGATGATGATGATGATAATAATAATAATGATGTCATGAATCAGCATGTTTTCCAGGGCTACAAGTCTTCTCTTCCGGACCATGAGCAGAATCACATCCTAAAACACTTCAGGAAATCTCTCTCTAGAGCAGTATTTAGGATTTTTTTTGTTAGCTTGTAAGATAATTAAGTGTGGGGAAACCCCTCATTTAAATAATATCTAATTACACCTGTGTCTTTTCTATATATTAGACACTTGCTGTATATCACACGATAGGAATGCTGGTCTGCAATTTCTGCTGTTCTAGAAATGTCAAAAAATATTTTGTTACCTAGAAACACATTAACCAACCTGTAATTTGCTGCATTACTTATCTGAATGCTTGTTTTTTTCACATTTCATGTTCCTTGTGACAATCTTATCTCTAAACAGTCTATGAAAATACACACGTATAATGGATGATCGTATATGTAAGTATATATAAAGGAAGCATAATATATAGGATCCAGATAAACTAATAATATCTTTTGCACTGTGTCATGGTGCAGAAATATTACACAGTAAACTATCATCTAACTCCTTCATACAGCTGGCTTTCAGCCTCATGAAATACCTCTGCACTGCCTCAGACATTTGTTTTTTAAACTGATCAATGTATGGGTTAGCTCCTCGGTTCTGAAATGAGCATAAAGTGTTTGTTCAGAGGGGAAAAACAGTCAGTGGGGAATGTTCATAGAGGAAGTTTTACAAGAGCTTAGTAAACAGATATAAAAGTACAGCTTGAGGTAAGACTTTAGACAGCCACAACAATAATAATGCTCTAAAAGGAAGAAAAACAAGATTCAGAGATACTGTGAATATAGATTTTAGAGCGAAGAAAATACACAACAATGGAAGTTAGCCTTATGAAATGCAGAAATTCCAGGAACCCCTGAGGTCACACATTATAAGAGAGCCATGGGAACTGTGTGAATGGCAGGAGGAAATGAGAGTGAGCAGTGATGACAGCTGTGAGTCAGTAATGCCTTTGGCCACAAGGGGAATGCGGGCACATGCAGGGAAGACATTCTTAATCAATAGCTCCGAGATCTTGGAAACAGCTATCTGATCCTAGGCCAGCAAAGGGGAAACATTAATAAGGTTCTCAAAACAAGCAGAAGGTGTGCTATTAAGTCAAAACCCGAAAATACACGAGTTCTGAAACACAGATTGTCTTTACACCCAAGAATTTGCCTTCAAAAAATTCATGGATGAAACCTTGAGAGCTCATTGGGAAAATTTTTATTAATTAGTAGTCAACAAGAACTGGAGAGTATATGCTTTTATTCCACTCTTTACACATGTATGTGTGAAGCTATATCCCTAGCAAGTGTCTGGCTTCTGCAACTCCAAATATCTTCAGTTGTTCTCTGAAAGTCAGTAAATTCATATTGGGACATTAAAAACCACTGAAGTCTTCATAATTCTCTTAACAAAATATTGCTGATGGATTATTCTCAGCCCTGTCTCGTTTAGCAAGAATGGAGTTTATCAAATCCACACTTATGTATTCATTGTCTTGTTTTTTCAAAGCTTGTTTTGTACCTAATCTGCATTTAGATATCCCTGTACACATATGGCTTTTATAAATCATAGAAATCTGAGACAGCGCCAGGATCTTACTTTGCCTAAATGGTACAGTAAGCGGGGACAAAAAAACCCCATGCCCAAAAGATTTAACAAAAGATAAAGAGATAAAGCAAAATTTTGAAGTGATAGCATGTGTTTAAATACCTGTAAGTGTTTTGCTTCAATTTTTTCATTATTGGTAGAGAGAAGTTACAAAATAAAACACAGGAGTGAAGGAAAAAATCCAACATCTTCCCCTGGACATTCTAAATCAGTACAAATCTGTTTTCTTAGAATCTTCCAGGTCAGAGGGGATCTTAGTATGGGATCTAAGTCCAATGTTCTTCTTGAAACAGGAGAAGCATTGAATTCTGACTAGGTTGCTTAGATCTGTGTATAAACAGGTCAGAAAATTTCTCAAGACAGAGATTCCACAACCTTTCGGAGCAACGTGTTCCCACCTCTCCTATCTCCAACCTTCCCAATATCCACAGCGTGGCAATCTAACAGAGAAACAACTTGCAATGACATCTGCCAGTTCTCTCAGCTCTTTCAAACACATCCTTTTTAGTTCTAGAGACACATGTAGCTCAAGTTTTCTCAAGAAATCCCCATTGAGACCCTGAAAGGTAACTACATTTGCCAGGAAAAAGTAGTCCTGGGTGATACAGTGACCCAATGGAGCAAAGAATCATATGAAAATTTAATTTTCTCTTGCTAAAGAATAAAAACGCTCTTGGGCAGAGGTAGAAACCTTTTAGCCCCTTTGTAGCCAACAAAGCAGCAGTCCATCAAGAAGTTGTCAAAACAAAGGACATAAGCTATTTCAGCAAGGCAAAGACTTATACATCTATCTGTAAATTCAGGACTACATGCATTTGTAAAGCATCTTTAGGCTGATATTTCTAACACTGAGTGTTAATTTTGAAGATCAAGTTTGTTCTTAATAAATACTATTATTTGGAGATAGTGCTTAAAGCCCACAATTGCAGATGCAACATCTACTTTAACTGTAGCTGAAACAACAGTAAAGAAAGGATGGCCCTAAGAATTGTACTAAGGTCAGTATTAAATAAAACATGAAATAACAGAAAGTAGATACTGAGAAGCACTGATAATGATGATGATGATCCACGTAAGTTATGGCAGGTTCATACCAACATAATTGCAGACAAATGCAACTATCAAATGAGAGTCAATTGATTTCAGTATCCCTTCAAATGTTATCAGTCTAATAAAGCTGGATCCATTCTCAGTATCTGAGGCTTAAAATATACAATATATTCTGACATTTCTTTTGTGCAGCAGGATCTTCTATTTTGTCTACTGAAAGAATAAAACCAGTATCCACATCCACTTACTTGGATACATTCATTTCAGAGAGAAATCGGCCATGAAAAGCTTCATTTATCATTTTTACCAAAATAAAGATAGAATTAAACAGAGAAAGTTTAGGGTTTGCACCTCTGATGTGAGTATTACAAGATGTACTTATATACATATAAAAATTTTTCAAATTCCCTAAATGACCTTATTATTTTGCCTGTCCTGCTCTGTCGTTATTGTAACGTCTCCAAAATACTGCAAAATGAAGGCTTTCACAAAAGCCATGCTAAAGGTACAGCTGGTACCAGACTCCAGGATGGAGGGGTGAAGAAAACTCCCCAGAGCACATCTTACACTGAATCACTTTTCTTTAGTAACACCAGCCAGAAAGGAAGCTCTAAGGGGTGTAAGCAGAAGATGGAATGCACAGGCCTAAATTCTGATGACAAGGGTTAGACTTGTCCTTATGCAGTTTTAGTGCAAAGCTTCAGTTTAGGTAGAAGCCAAGACAGAGGTTATTGATTTGCTATTTGCATGTATCACTAAAGCCCACTACACAGGATGAGGTGCCCCCATGTGTTAAATTTTTAATGCAGGTAATTTTTCTGTAAACTGTATCTGGCAGTAGACAAGCAACCTCTCTTTGTGGCACTCATGGCCATATTTTGTTTTGTTGATCTAAAAATAGTTGAAACTATTTATTATCATTTTCAGACAATAAATTGCATCCACATATTAGGTGTACAAATTCACTTTTCTGAAGGCAGTGTGATGTCAATGTCAACAGCAAGAGATCCTGACTGAATTCCTACTGCAGCCAATATTTCATATCTGCTGCAATAGAAAAATAACCCAACCAGAACCACAAGTTGCTATTTGTCTTACAGCTATAACTTAAAATAGTGCTTTTAAATTAAAGCTGACACAAAAGCAAAAAGACCTGCAGAGAAACAAACCCCCAAAAGACGAACACAGGGAGTGACAGCATCAAGACCTGATGGAATAAAGATGTCTGTAGATCTGCTGGCAAAGTGAAAATATACAAACCACATACCTCAGAGACGTAATAGATCTTTTGACTTTTGCTCTTAACTGCTTCCTCAGAAAAAAAAAATCATCCAAAAAATGTAAATACCATTCAGAAAAAAAAGTTGAAATTTTATTTTTTCATGTTTTAACTACCTCCAGTAATTGACATGTAAAAGACCAGTAATTGACATATGACCCACAGTAAAGTGCTATAAAAGCACATAGAAAAATATGCCCCTTTATGAATTTGTTTCCACATGGAAAACAGAGATATAAAAACGGAAAGAAAAAAGAAAAGACTGCAACATAAGCTAAAGGGGTAGAAGGTCTCCAATTGCCATGTTAGTGCTGCAGGTCACTGCTCACTTAGTATGCTGATGTGCTTCATATTTTCAATGGAGCTCTGATGAAAGGATGCTGAAATGGAAAGAAAATACAAGACAATGATTTGATGGACAAAAAAGCTTGACCATGAACAAAGAATTAAACCATCTGCTAAACTGCTACCTGAGATGCTGTTCTGATTTTCCCACTCTTTCCCTTCCAATGTGTTCTGAGGTGATTGCATAGCCTGCAGCACTTCCACAGGGAAGACTGAAACCTCGTGCCCAGCCTCTGACCACAACAACTCCACACACACAAACTGGGGCAGGCTGCAGAGTCAGTGATGAGCTCCAGTGGGGGACCAGGGAGTTTGTGTAAAAGAATAAAAGACTGTGCAAATAAGGCAAAAATGAGGGCTACAAAAACCATACCTGCCACATATTTGGCTTTGAAAACCTTCTCTTTTGGCACCCAAAAACCCCCAAACCATTTAAAGCAACTAACTTTTTATCTAACAGCTATTCACTTTTTTTCTCTCTTTTCCCTCACATTTCTTCCCTTTCAGCAAGTCCATCATGTCAGTATGTGTAAGTGTCCTCAGGAAGCATTTTCAGTGGGAAAGGCCAAGCAATTACACATGAAAGGGAAAAGATCTCGGTGTATTGCAAGTACAAGCAAAGCAGAATAGCACTCTGAAGTGATGAAGCTAAACCAAATAAATTCCTGGGGTTTACCACATTCACTTACATGCACATTAACTCATCTCTAAGGTCACTTTGCTTTTTTCAGGGGATTCCTAGAGGCTGACCTACAGGACACAATATGGGAAAAATTAAGCTGTCTTGGACCTTTAAAAAAATCAAACATCAGTAACTGATATAAAGAACAAATCTCTAGATAGCAAGCACTACAGTAAAACTACAATAAAACAATTCAGGATGTAAGAAGTCTTACAGATGGCATGAAGATAATTTTGACATGTAATCCAACATAGCATAAAACTAAATTAGATCTGTGGGACTTGGAAATTATAGTTCCATATGGCTGCCGTTACACTGAACCACAAGAGATTACTACCAAGTTTGTCAAGCTACTTAAAATAAAAATTTATTTTCTAAACAAGTAGGTTATAATAATTCTTCAGGAAAGAGCCTAGTAAAGACATTGAAATTGAATGTTTAACACTTGCTGTGTTACTAAAAATATATGATTGGCATTTTTGTAAGTCAACATCATTAAAAGATTATGTAGAAACTGATAAAAACATTGGAACAATATCAAATGGGTGTTGTGCTTCAGCATTGCATAAACAGGGAAAAAGGAACAAAAGGTGCCAAAATTAGCATGCAAAGGCATTCACGTGTCCTGAGTACCAACAAACTGTGGGCACCTGTTCCCTCACAGAAGCATTGGATGCTTCAGCATGTGATGATTTTTCCATAACAGGAATTACTATCAGATCTATTTCGTATTAAAAATACTTAACATTGCTTTTCCTTGATCAGTAAATAGGCCTTAAAAATCCCAAAAGTTACAAAAGGGGAGATGATTTCAGGATGCCTGTGTTGCCCAAGTCTTATGGGAGAGAAGAGACCTGAGCAGATACTTCTGACAGCACCGACACGTAGAAGAAAAGATTGTAGGCAACTGCTTTTCTCTAGGAGATGCAAGTAGATGACAGGGCTATAAAATCTGCTATGAGAACAGCAGATGGAAAACTGTTATATTTTTTAAAGTGCATTCTAGAGTATGTGTTAAATGGAAGCAGCAGGTCACCAACAAGATGTGCAAACAAAACCCATCCAAGTGATTTGGTCTGACCTAGAAAGTGAAAATTCACAGTAAATTTGTCACATTTGAGTGCCATGTGCTGAATCAGCAGTAGGAATTTCCTACATACTATCTTCCTTTTCTTTCCTCCTTTAAATAGATCATATCCTAGCTGTTTTTACTATCTAAATGACCACATATTTTCACCAGCAAATCTTATTCATTTGATCCATCCAGCCATCTCTAGCAATTTATCAACAGAAACTTTGGTTTTTCTTCTCTTTAAATTTCCTTTTTTACAAGATTGAAGCATATTTTAAAAAAATGCTTTATATGCCCAGTCTCACCCAAGCATTTTAAAAATGCAGCTACACAAACTCTGTAAAGGAGGTGCCAGAAGTTAATTGTCTTGGTTTCCTATGCTACCAAATAAAAGTGGCATTACATAATGCATTTTCTCCCAACAGTTACGCTGTCATCTTGCTTTTTCAGCTACAGGCTGAAGTAACAGGAATAGCATGATGTGGTCTAAAATACACAGTAGCTATAAAATGCCACCTTGATGATTTACTACAGCATTTCCAGACATTTGTGTATTTACACAAAGAGTAACTAAAAATTCACCTGTATCAAGCCAACAGCTTGAAAACCACATGAAAGACATGAGTAAGCAATTGCAGAATGCAACTCCTCAGCACAGAGGACACAATCCTCCAGTGAGACAATCTGAATTCACATTCAGAAGAGCAGTCATAATTATGTCAAGAAAAACAAGGGAGAGTCCTATAAATTATTCACCACCAGCTATTTCCCCAGCCAGCCCTCGTGTTTCACACCTCTTTCTTTTCACCAGAGGGAGCTGATATGCAGCTCTGAGACCATCTGTACAGCCAAAGAGAGGTTTGAAGATGCTTTCAGGTCTAATACTCAGTAAAAGAGGAAAATAGTCTCAAGACACTATTTTGGCTCTTCATTTGGCTTGCCAATCTCCCCAGACTCCTGCAGCATTCATGGCAAAAGAGGATCATCTAGAGAGGAAGCCTGAATTAGGTTCTTAATCACCATTCAGATCCTCTCTGTCTTCTATGCTGGCTATAAAGCAAGTCTGTGAAAGCTATCTGACTAACTTCAAACCAAACAGCTGGACAGCAGAAAAACTTTCCAAAATGCCCACCCAAGATACATAAAGAACAACCACCATTTCAAGTGACAGCATTTAATTACGGACAGAGAAAAATGGTGCATGAAGATCTGCTCCAATGCTCTGCAAAGCACAGCAGGAATACTGAAGAACAAAACAACTGAAGATATACAAATGTGATGATGAATTTGCTTTAATATTAGAAATCCAGACACATCCTGACACCTTGTATTTGGTGTCCCAATACACTGGGAAACTAAAAGCAGTATAGCACTGCAATAATTAAGTAATGCTTTATATTTTATGTATAGCTATAGAAATGCAACTGCACTAACTAAAATAATATGATTTCTGTTGCTATAATTAATTAATTAATCCACCAGCTACAGCATATTTCATGGCCTCTGTTAAATGCTCCTCCAGATGAAAAGATCCTATTGTCATGGTAATTGACCTTCAAATAAAAAGACCCAAGAAACCAAACCAACCTGAAATATACCACACGTACCACAAAGTAAAATCTTGCTAAACTGCTTGGACATCTTTTATGCATGAAAAAAAAAGGGGAATAACAAGTGAGGAAGTTCAATTAAGCAGAATGTACTCTTTTTTTGACTACTCAGAGTAGCAAACCACAGAACTCATAGACTGAATAAATATTTCAGAAGTTTCTGATAAGAAATATAACTTATAACTCATGAAAACACAAACTACAAATGCAAGTTCTAAGCTGTACTTTAAATTCTCAAGTTATTTTAATCACATGTGGCAAGAATGGAGGTGGCTGAGTAATGATTGGTTCATTTATTTTCCCTGTAAGATGTTCTTTACATTCAAAATTCTTGCTGCAGGGCAAGGAACCAAACTGACACGGGATGACACCAATTGCCCATGTGACAGAGCAGACACACCAAATTCCAGAGATCATTATGTGCTGGATGCTGATTACTTGCCTGCTGAGCCTGATGTCACTTAACTGTTGCATTATGTACTCTGATCAGGAAAAGTGTTGGCAATTTCTTGAATTACTTTTTATTGAGAAACTGTCAAGACTGCTGTTCTGAACTATAAATTCTGCTTGCCTCTCAACTATTATTTCTGTTCCCAACTCAAGAACAATGACTAACACATAAGGGTCATAAAATGCAATAGGCAAGAATCAGATTTATTTCTTCTTTGTAATTATTTTTAAAAAGCCAAGCCCTGGATGCCAGAGACAATTCTCCCTGGATTAATCTCTACTTTTTTTTTTTTAATTTCAAAGCAAATGTTCAATTAAAGTCTCAGACTAGACAATATCTCCCCTGTCCCTCTCCAGGCTCCTTGTCACATAGACAGCAGCTTATTTTCTTTGGTACAAATTCAACTTTGAATGCTCAACTTGATATGCTTCAGTCACTCTGCCTCCTTTGTTAAATCCTGTGGGTACAGTGGGGTGAGGATCACTGGGTACAGAGGTGCAGGATGATACTTGGCTGGCAGTTCTAATGCTCTCTCACTGACTGTCCTTTGGTGCAGTGCTAAGTGCCTGTCCTGAATAGAACATTTAAAGTACAATAAAAGTTGCCCTAAGACAGGCTCTAGAGTAGGCATTGAAATGTTACATTTAATACCTCTTGCAATTGGATACAAACATATCCTTAATGTCTCAACCAGTATCAGTGATGATAAACCAGTAAGACAAACTGACATGAACACAGGAATATCTAAGAAAAGAAACTGGCTTATCAGCAAGAAAATCCAGCCCATACTTAACTAGCTTCTTGGAAATTTCTAATTCCATCATGAAAGTTGGAAAAATAGAGTCTGTGACATGGAGAGGAGCTTAAAGGAAAGACGATGTTAATCTGTCCAATTAGTAACTGAATGACTTCAAAAGCTCATTATGATTTGATAGACAGAGTGTCAACAATATCTTGTAGATTCTTTTTGTTTCCTTTTGTTCAATTTATATGGAATCTTTACTGTTACCTAGCTATTTAAAGGAGTTCTAGTGGGGTTAAATTCCCTGACACAATTCACTTAGAAATATAATGCTAGCAAACATCTATTCTATTCAAGAAATGAAACTGTGTTTCATTGAGCCTTGTATCAGCAGTGGTGTGGCCAGCAGGACCAGGGCAGTGATTGTCCCCCTGCACTGGGTATTGGTGAGGCCACACCTCAAACACTGGGTTCATTTTTGGCCCCTCTCTGCAAAAGGCACTGGGGGGGCTGGAGCATGTCCAGAGAAGGGAGCAGAGCTGGGGAAGGGGCTGGAGCAAAAGACTGATGAGCAGCTGGGGGAGCTGAGGGCGTTTAGTCTGAAGAAGTCTCAGGAGGACCCTATTGCTCTCTAAAACTCCCCCACAGGAATTTTCCTTGATGTGGGGATTGGCCTCTCCTCCAGGTAACAAGCAACAGGACAAGAGGATATGGCCTCAAGCTGCACCAGAGGAGGTTTAGATTGGATATTAGGGAAAAATTATTCACTGAAAGGGTTGTAAAGCATTGGAACAGGCTGCCCAGGGAAGTGGTGGAATCACCATCCCCAGATGTACTTAACAGACATAGATGTGGCACTCAGGGCCATGGCTTAGTTGTGGCCTTGGCACTGCTGGGTTAAATGATTCTGTGATTCTGTATCTCCCCTACACCGTCATGAGGCTGCAGTGCTGGTACAGACAATGACAGAATACTGAAACATCAGAGAGCAAGAATAATAGAAATGACAAAGTAGTTACTCTGCCTAAAAGGAAGTAATCAGTTTTGAAGCTCTTTCAAATTTGTCTTTATAAATGTATAGAGAATGGATTTTATTATATACAAGTGTTTCAAAAATTACCTAATATGGAGAGAACAAATTACTCTTCAGAGAGATAAGTGTTAAATGATAAACTGCTCCAGTACTGACACAACATAAATATGCAGTATCCATCAATCCATAAATCTGAAAAGAGCTAATGTAAAAGCTGTGGATAACAACTTTAGGAATAGTCAGTTTATGTCTCCAGTGATTAATATTGCCATGTATTACATGAACATAAACATGTCTGTCTCCATGGAAACACAATGCAATACAAGTTGCAAGTCTGCTTGTAGAATGCCAACTGATAAATTTTCATTGAAATGAACAAGAATGCTTACATGAAGGACTCAAAAGAAGGTTGGCAAAGGTATTTTTTCTATAACTCTGTTCAAATGAATCTTTGGGATGACCAAAGCTGATGCTACCAACAATATCAAGATTCTTTACCTTCTCTTCAGCTACCAAATTAGTTAATTTTCAATAGTCCATCATGAATATTAATACTCAGTTATGGAACATTGTTATCAACCTATTAGACATAGAAAGAAAAATATTTAACTTCTGAAAATCCATTGTATTAATTTTTTCCCCTTTCTTTCTTTCCTCCTCTCTGGTTCCCCTCATTGCTTGAAGAAGATCCTCTACTGTAACTAAAAAGAAAATACAAAGAGGGAAAGAAGCAAGTAAACCTTTCCTAGTTTTTTCATCTGATTCTGAGTCATGTTGTTTGTCCCTAGCCTTTAAGCAGGCTAAGCATGCCTGTTCAAATCACAGCTCAGGATGATGGGGTGACAGCTTCTGTGAACAAGGGCAGTGGATGTTGTACATCTCCACGTTATCAAGGTCTGACAGACTCCTTATCACCAATTAGTGACCTTCCAGCTGGGTGAGTGGACAGCAACGTGAATTGAAAATTGTATGGTCTGAGTGTCAGGCACAAAGCCCAGCTGCAGCCAGTCACAAACAGCAACAGATCCCCAGGGATCTCTGAAACATCTTCATTAACAACCTGGATGACTGTACAGAAGGCATTCTCAGCAAGTGTGTGGGTGAGCCAAACAGGAGACCCTGGAGTGCAGGGCAGCTTGGGGAGGATGGGAAAATGTGGAAAATGTGTTAACAAGAATCTTAAGATTGAACAAAACAAAGTACAATTTTTTTTCACAAAACCATGGAATGGTTTGGGTTGAAAGGAACCTTAAAGATCCAATTTTGTTGTTGGTTGTAGTTCCAACCTGTGACATGGGCAGGGACACATTTCACTAGACTAGGTTGCTCAAAGATCATCCAACATGGCCTTGAACACTTCCAAGGATGGGGCATCCACTGGACAACGTATTCCAGTGCCTCACTGCCCTCACAGTAAAGAACAGCCCATGAGGAATGCAGTAAATCCATGAGCAATACAGCTGGGGACTGAGCAGGAAGCAGCTCTGCAGAAGAAAGCTGGGGCTCCTGGTGGATGCACAGGTGAGCACAAGTGAGGAACACACCCTGGCAGAAGACAACAAGCCTCCTGAAGCCCAAGCTGAGGGCAGCTGGAAGGCGCAGGAAAGATTTCCCTCCCTTTCTCTTTGGTACTTGTGAGTCTGAATCTGGAGTTCTGTGTCCAGCTCTGGCTTTGCAGGACCAGACAAACTGGAGTTTGTTCAGTGGAGGGTCACTGTGATGGCCAGGGACACAAGGACCTGGCAGGAGGATGCAGAAAACAGAGACTCTTCTTGGAGGTGCACAGTAACAGTAAGACAAGAGGTGCAAAGCAACTGACAAGTTGGAAGAGTGGAAATTACTTTTTTACAATTTAAAAAAAAAAAAAAGATGGGTCAAATACTAGGAGAGTCACACCGAGAGTTTATGAAATCTCCATCCTTGAAGGTGTTCAAAACCGAGATGAAAAATTTTTCTGAGCAGCCTGATCTAACTCAATCTGCTTTGAGCAAAGGGTTAGAACAGATGGGGAACTCTGGAGGTCTCTTCTAACTTAAAATGTTACACATCCAGACTCCTGTATAAAGATTCTTATCTTGTAATTGATTCTACACACACTGGAACCCTCCATAGAATCCCAGCCCATAAGTATCACTTCTGGCTGCTTTCCTCAAGTACCTTGTGATTTCAGATTGTGCATTTTATCCACTTCTGAGGGAGAACAGTCAATTGGAACACAGACATTAAACTCTCCCAAGGACTCCCAGGTCTCTAACTTCCAACCAGGGTAATTCCCAAATGAAACACAGACCCTATAGCCTGAAATGAATCCTACAACTATAAAATGAAATTGAATTTACCACACCTCTCTATAGGCTATGGCTTAGTTTTCCTTTCCAGTTTCAATACCTACCAAAATTAAAGTGAAATGATAAAAGTCCAGTAATCCTGTGTATAAGTAAGTCACAGCCTGAGTTTAAGGGATGACCTGATGTCAGTGAATATATAAACCACGATGAAGGAATTTTATAGTAACAAAGAGAGTGTGAATATAGCAGAAAGTAAGGGACTGTTGCCAGAGAAACAGAGATAAGCAAGGATGGTGTTGCTATAGCAACTGGGTGACATCAGAGTTTTCCTATTCAGTGCACTGGGTGATAATGAAGTGGTGAAACAGCAGCTTCTCTCTGTGCCTGCTCCCGGGAGGTGGGCAGAACCCTAACTTTGATTGTTTCACACTTAAGACATGACTAATTGGGAGGTTTACAGGTTTTTTGACATCACTGTGTTAGATCCTCTAATGTCTAGTTCCTGTGTGGGAGTCTGAGGAGAGGAACATTCATCCCAAAACAAAAGAATAGCCATTTCTCTGTCCCTCAGGAGCTAAAAGAGAATTCTAAAAGAGAATGAGGAGAGTCAAGGAAAAGATGGAAATATGGTCCACAGCACAGCACTATGCCTCTCAGGCATCATCAGGCCACAGCTGATCAGCCAGCTGCACAATGAAATTTAGTACAGGATAAAATAAATTAGGTTATAACTCCTGCCAAATCAATGCTTATTTTTAAGCTTGTACATTTTCCAAGGATAATGGTGTCTTCCTGGGCCACCTTGCACCATAATGGAAAATGCTTTAAAGACAGTTATTTTAAACTTTTCTTTAACCTTGGAAAAACCTCTATGTTGGAGGAATAAGGTATTCTCAGTATTGTGGAGGAAGAGTAAATGGAAAAGTATTTGTGATAAGATAAACAGACGTTAAAAAAAAACCCTTCATAAAACCCTACTCATGCATAGAAAAACAAACAATATTTTTATTTCAAATAATAAACACATCCCCAAGTAGGGACCTATATCAGTTTTGTCTGTTTCAAGGACTGAAAAAGCTGTGGTTTCATAGCCGTTGCAGAGAAATGCACAATATGACTTGACATTTACTCTGCAAGAGGGACTACTGAATCTGCAATAAAAGCCCACACTTTCCATCCACCTAAGCCTGGGATATAACTCCTCTTTATTAAGTACACAACAATAAGCAAGGTCTGGACTTCATACATTGATAAGTTGAGAGCTTTGTTGAATGAAATTGTGCAGTTAGTTTCAAAGGGGCTGCTTAGGCAGCGGCAGCAAAGCAGCTACAGGATCAGTCCCCTCAGTGCGAGCTGCAAAACCTCCCAAGGAGCTGAATAAATTCCCAAAGAACTCACAGAGATTCTGGCTGCAATACTCCCAAGTGAGACAGACAGATGGACAGATACACAGGACACACACCCACAAGCTGTCTGGCCTGGGCTGAGCTATGTCACAGCAATGTTCCCATCACAGACATCCAGGTAAGAGAGTCCTGGCATGAAGAATTTTAAGTATGACAGGATGAAAAAATGAAGAAACGCTCACAGAAGTGAATGAATGTTCTTGGTGAAGCAAGGAACAATATAAAGTTTTCTTAATAATTCTATTATTTAGATTGTGTTAATATCTGGCATTATCTAAACTTCTGAAATGTTTAATATGCCTGATTTATAGAAAGTTATATAAATGCAGCTCAATTTGCATAACTTCTTGGTATTTGCAACAGACAAGAGGGAAAAAGTAATAATACAGAAGGAAAAGTATCTGACAAGTTTTGATTTCTGATCTTTGATCTCTCAGTTGTGCCTGGTAAGGAAGTAATTATCTGCAGGCAGAACTGAATTTCATTCTTGATCCAAAGGAGACAGTTCTGGTGGATGTGACATGAATATCTAATGAGAAGTCCATGTGTTAAAATACTGCCTTGTGGCAGAAATACTATCTTGGGTTAAGACCCTCCTTGGATCTGACTACCCTGTGACAAGAATATTTTGCCATATCAAGTAGGTAATCAAGGCAGAATTATCTCCTATATAAAACAACAAACAAGAAAAAAGGGCTTTGCAATATAAAATGTCCAAAGCATCACCACCAAGACAGTTTCAGTTCAGACAAACTTATCTTAGAATATGGAAAGACAAAGAGCTTAGCAGAGATAAATATTACTCAACAAATCTCAGTGTGCTACTAGAGAGATAGATGTATGCAGCTGCAGTAGGGTACTGAAATCCATTTCTTGAGTAGCATTTTTAACAGATACCTGTAGGCTCCGTTCCTAAGGGAAAAATCCAGGAGACAGACTTTCAATGTCTGTCTTTAGAGGATACTGCAAGCACTTAATAATCATGTCATAGGTACTTAGCAGTCATTTTATGAATTTTTTTCTCCTTTTCAAGTGTTCTTTGTACCAAGTACCCAGCAGTCATTTCACTGCCAAAGAGCTGGATCCTGCCAGCCCACACTAACAAGGAACAGTGCAATGCCAAGGTTTAAAGGCCATGCTGAATCACACACCAATGAATTCTGCAAAGCCTGGACTTCCAGGCAATGGCAATTTTGGATACAAAAAAGATTACAAAACAAACAATATAAATCAATATTGCAAAGCCTAATCAGGTTTTTAGAAAATGACATTAACTTTTTAAATGCCATTTTACAACAGGAAACCTTTTCTGGTAAATCTGGGAAGTGCCCTGAATAGAAGCCCGGAGGTACAAAAGGGCAGGGTTTAAATTTTCCAGATCACTGACAATCTTTCAAGAAATGCAGCCAACTCTGGATAACAATTCCTTTCTCCCACTTTACCTTGTTTATAAATTCCCATCTGATAAACAACATATCTAAACCCATTTCCTTTGCATGAAACACAACTAAAATGGAATTTTTTTTTGTCTTGGAAAATGAAGTGATGTCTTAGACACAACAGCTTTCAGTCTGCTTCCTCCTCCTGCCTCCAGAGACAGTAGAAATCTCACTGGAATTCTGTCACCACTGTTACACAGAATATCCCAGCCAGTAAAATAAAGTCACTGATTTAAGGATCTAAAAGGTACATAGAATGCCCAGCTATCTCAATGGGGAGCTCTGCTGAAGTGGATATTCATGTACCCCTCATGCATTTGGGACCAAGTGATTTATCAATTTGTGAAAGAGGAGGGTGAGCATGAGGAGGGGTTTTCCCCAGGACTGAGGGGCAGAAGAGAAATGGTACAATCATGGGAAGATCACATAAACTAACTTGTCTAGACAGACATCTCTCCTGAAGATGATGTTTGCACACAGTTCTGAACATATCCACCACTACACAAGATGCTCTGCAAAGCATCCATTAAGATCAAAAACCAGCAGAATTTATGTGGAGTCTTTCAGTTATATCAACAGGCCCCACAGCTTCTTTATTTTGTCAAACAGGTGACACATTGAGCAATTTAGAAAAGATGAAGCCTGGCATTCCCCACCTGCAAACCATCTGTATCTAATTATCACAACACTAATTAGAATCATTATCAAGAGAGATTGAAGCAACAAAACCTGACTCTTACAGTACACTTTGCTCTTTTGGAAAGACAAGGCGAGTTACAGTGCAGCATAAAGGAATTTGTTTCAATTACCTTTTATATCTGACATCAGCTGCTCAAGTGGCATTTGTCTTGTGCCATCCCATCTTGAATTTTTCATTGAAATAACACTATACAGGCTGGGAGAAAAAAAAAAGTTTTAAAAAATAAGTATCTAGTGAACAACATCGTAATTTCTGATAGTCCTGTGCACCAAAATGAAAATGTTCATTTTCTACATGAAAAATGTAGAACAAGTTATGTCTTTGGGAGTTGTTCAGTGAGAGATATTCTATGCATGATAAGGTTCATTCTGTGCACATTATAACATTGCCTTTTTGACTGGAGAAACACTGTAAAATGTAAGATGTCTCATTTATAAAGTACAGGTTGATCATTTCTTAAAAGTGTTCAGGTATGTACAAACACATTCAAACAGAACCCATAAGGAGACATAAATACTCTCTCAACAGTCTCATTGATAGTGTCCTGGGATACTTGATTATGCTTCTTTCTGCATAGGTATGGGAAAGTATTCCACTGGTTATCTCTGAAAAAACCCCATTGGATCACATTTCTCTTGCACTCAGCACACATATATGCAATATTTCCTTTCTAGTAAAAGGAAGCCTTGTTTTCTGATGATAAGCTGATATCAATTTTATTAGCTTCTCTGGAACTAGTAAGTACTTAGGAGTTTTTCCAATAAGATGCCCAGTACTTCTCAGAACAAAAAAAAATTGATGCAGCTGGAATGAATCAAGATATTTCTAATAACCTGATTCATGCCAGCTTATACAGGGGCTTTCTAGAGAGCAATGCTGCAAACAGGATTTCTTAATAAACATCAGACCAGTAGACAATACATGGCAACATTAAGTATTCACTACTAGAGCAGATTAGAAAAATTTAATTGGCCTTTTAAATTTTCAGTTTCAAATTTCTTCTTTACTTCTGTATATATTTAAAAAAGAGATAATATATACTTCCATTGTACTTTTTCTGAAGGAAATAATGTCTTTAGGATCTCTGACTTTTTTTTTCTGTAAGCTTTTATTATTTGGCCTAACAAATTTCTCATTTGGAATAACGAAGTTCTATCTTGTGGATAAAGCAGCGGACAGGGACTTTTTAAGATACCAATTACCATTTCAAAGCTTTGCCTTCAGTTGTGGATGCACAGCCAGCAGTGCCTGTGTCCGAATCCCAGGCCTATGAGACTTCAAACCTGATGCTTGAGAGCAGTTCAGTGGGGGTTCCTTTCTAAGCATACTTCCCAGAGGAGCGCCCCGAGCACACAGCCCGGCTCACAGCTGCGCCCCCTAGGACCGCGTGAGAAGCGACCTTCAGCTGCAAACCGACACGCACAGCTATGCCTGAGACACTGCAAACCAAACAAAACCAAGGGAAATTCAGTTCCAGTGCCAAATCCCCCTCACTGATGCTCCACTGTTCCTTGAAGTCTAAGAAGCTCTGTAGTCCCACAGGCAGGCTCTCGTTTGGATCATCAATATCCTGCAGTAAGATTTCTGGAACCTGAGTAATGCCACGTGAAATAGTGAGACCAGGACCTAACTAGCCTCGCTCTTTTCTGGAATATTATTCCCTGTTATGTGATCCTTTCTGACTTGGACAGCAAGTGACCACAGCAACATGTGGCTGTAATCATTCTGGTTACTTTTGAAGCACCATTTCCTTGCTTTATAAGTTACCTCTATAGTTCTTATAAATACAGTTGCACCAAATATCAATTTTAAAAGTTAAAACTGAATAGAGACAAGTTAACTTATTCATTTTTTAGGTTATCAATATATTGATCAGTTCAAGCTGAATAAGGAATCACTGAATAAGCAATGATGGTGTGTGATCATCACATGGACAGTCAGTTTTGTTTCCCAGATCAAAGACAAAAATATGAATATCATAGTTCTGTTCTTCTCCTTTCCTTGTTCCTTCCCCTCTTCCTTCTTGACATGAGCTGTGATGACACAAGCACCATCACTGAGTACTCAGGGAAAGCAACCAAACTGGTTCCCAGTAGTTAGGTGATCCTTCTCCTCTATCCAAAACTGCTCAGTCTCAAAAAAAGCCTCCTGTCTATTATAAACCATTCCAATCGAAAGTGCTTCTACAAGAAAACAAAACTTCACAGATGCTACAAAAAACCTTGTCTCTGCATGAAAGTTCTTCTTTCCACTTAAGAGGGAGAGGAAAAAATAAATCATCATTTTATTCTTCTCTTTCCTACAGGGGAAGCAAAGCATTCTAAGTGAAGGTTATTTTTCACTTTCTCCTTTGATTTAACACACAGTTAATCAAAATGTGAAGTCTGATTTTAGTTCTGGGTTCCTTATAGCCATATTACTAAAGAATTTAATAGACTTACTATACAAATTTTTTACAGTTCTTGAATTCCATTTGCAGGGCCATGTAATGTGCTTAATAAAGCACCAGCCAAGCCTCTGATCCCAGTATAAATTCACTCAAGTGAACAGAAAAACTGGAGAAAGACAACAATCAAATTTTCATTTAATTCTCGAAAAATAATAATAATAATAATAAAAATCTGTTTTTCTGTTTTATATATATTCTTAGTACATCTCCATTTCTTTTCCAGTTTAGATTCTTCAGTCTTCAATGTCTTTAAAAGGAAAACTTTCATCAAGTGATCTTTTATGGCTTTTTCTCTTCCCAGAAGAGAGGGTTTTTTTTAAACTGGATTACAATAAACAAATCCTTACTAATCAAACTTGCAGTATAAACATTGTAGAATCTCTCACCAAGGTGGAAAGTTACAGATGTTGCAAGGAGTCGGGCAGTTACACATTTCGGAAGCAGCAGGGCACAGCAGACCAATAACCACAAAATTGGTCTGTGAAAAGCAGCAAGTTTTATCTACTAAAGGCCTTTTGTATTTTTAAACACCAGAAACTGTACATATAATTATAAAACCTTTTCTTATAACAACACCCAATATAATATCACTTAGATACAAAAGAAGGTATTTGTGAGGCTGGCCTTTATGGCCATTTTCTCAGAACTCCAGTATTGTTCAGAGATCTTTCCCAATGCTGACAACTTAACAGTCCCCAATATGTAGGGAAAAAACCCCTCAGAGAAACTCTGAGCTCTTGGGCACTTAATGCTTCACAGATGGGGCCATAGCTGAAATAAAACTGCATTTTACTGCAGAGCATCAAAAGCAAACATCTGTTTCTAGATTTCATCCTAAATCTTGTTATATTAAAGAAAAAAAAATAGGGGAGGAATACCACTACGGTAGTTATGGAACACAGTCATATCCATAAAATGTTAAGATGCATTCGGATTCACAGAAATACCAGGAGTAATTTTTTTTTTTTTTTTTTTTTTACAACTGGTATGAAACTGATGCAAAAAAAAAAAAAAAATAAAATCTAAGCCTGCTAGAACAGAGTATAGAGCACTTACATAAGGATTAAGAGGTATAAAAGGTTTTGCATTAAATGAATTATCTGAATGGCTAAACACAGCCAAATTTTACAATAATTCCCAGTTCTTCCAGGGATATTTTCAAAAATCCCAAATTCTGCATCTACATCTGTATACAGTCCTGGGGTACAATTCCATAGTGACACATCTTTCTTTTAATGGCAAGGTTTTGATTGAGACCTCTTATGGCAAGGATCATTTCCTTCAAGTTTAGATGATATTCAAATAAAATAATGTTTTGAAGGGGGGAGCAAGGAAAACAGAAGAAGTAAATTCATTTTTGTCGAAACAGATGGAGAAAATGCAGAACATTGTTATATTTCATGAAACTACTGTCTGTGTAAGAAATGAAGCACAATTTATTATGTATTCATTTTGCCCATCTGCTAAGTGTATCATTAAGACAATGAATTCAGTTCATTTCCTTCACTCCCCAGCTAAGCAGTGCAATTAGAGTTTTAGAACACAGCTACTGATAAAAAGAACTTTTTTCTATTATTGTGTTTATTCCAAGAATTCTGTCATTAAATAGGCCTTGAAAGGCTTTCTTCCCCTCTCTTATTTTCTCTTCTAGTCTTACCAACTTCTCTTCCATATTTTCAGACAGATTCTGAGTTGTAGGGTTCAATACTGTTTGGGGCATTTTTTTTCCAACTGCATTTCTAGCCACATTAGAATATCTAATGGAATGCAAAACCAAAACATTGTCACTCTTAATACCACAAAAAAGCCTGTTTTGAGTTGTTGAGGTTTTTTCTTTCTTTTTAAGAAACAGTGTAATTTTCTGTAAAATACAACATTTTAGACATTATAATGACAATGGTGAAATATGATAACCCAGTAAGACAGGGCTCTTTATTGTCATTACTCTATCACTGTCATGGAGGTGAGAGGATGTGGGTAATAAACAATAATAAATTATAAATGTCTCCTCCTCAACATGGAATCTCAAAGGCTCAGGCATCACAATATGGCAAGAACCAGGATCTTACCTGCTCCAACACTGGCAATGTAAGCAGCTGGAATAGAGGATGGAGTGGGAACCATCACACCTGAGTGGCTTCACAGAGCATCACAAGTTACACAGAGCTTGTGTCACTGGCAGTGAGGGACATCCAAATAGAGGCAAGTTGGGCCTATACACAATTTTCTTCTGCCCTTTTTATTGTTTTACAGTATTACAACACATAAAATAGTAGGAATATTTAGTTATGTGCAAGTGAGGTATATAAAAACCCCAAGCACACACTTCAAAGCTACTAATGTAAGATTTTTAGAACCATGATTTCTGCTATTCAAAGTCTTGGGCCTTGCTCACACTGGAATGTCTCATCTTGATCTGTATGAGGGTCACACAGCACACATACAAGAGGGCTGTAATTAGCAGCTTCATCACAACCCTGCTTTTGGTAGTGTAGAGCAAGCAGCTTTTGTCAGCACAGTTGTGTTAGGCACAAATTATCCCTCAGATGCCATAGGCGTGTTTGTAGAACTGGCTTTGGACACCAAGCCAGACCATCCAGCTTCTCAGCAATCCTGTTTTGGCAATCACCCTGATAGTTAAAGCTTCATCTTTGACGATTCTGACTTTGGCTTTACTGCCAGGCATTAAATATGTTATTTCATTAACTCCCTGTGCAAGTTCTCCAACAATACAGGCTTTAAATATAAAAGTACTTGCAATAAAGTGATCAGGTGGTCTACTTCCACAAAAAAACCCAAACACACAACAAAATAAGTAAGTTTAAAAAAATCCAACCACTAAAAAAATATGCAAAACAAAAACAACTTGAAAAAAAACCCAACACAAACCACACATACTAACATACAAAAAGCACATAGTTCTCTCAGGATAATGTGCTCCATATGGCTCAAACATTAAGAATGCCAATCTTTGTACATCAAGAAAATTGTTCAACAGAATTCAAATATACTGCTACTGACAAATGCTGCACATTAAATCATTTTCAGCAGAAGTTCCAACTAATATATGCTAGCCACTAAGTTTTCTAATTGTAATCAACATGCACTACATCAATTAAGCTCAGATGCACTCTTTGTTCAGCTTTCTAGCTGTTCTGACAAAATCCCTTCTGAAAAGAACTTGAATAAGACAATTACAAATTGTGCTAAATGTCCTTTTCCTCAGTACTTACATCTCTAATCAATAGTTATCATTACAGATGTAAAAGCAGCAGTGATCTCTTTAAACAAAAACAATATTCACAAAAGCAAGAAAAATCCTAATTAAGGTTGATATTTGCAATTCATTCTCTCCACCCTAGATGCCACTGCTTTCAGAGCCTCTCAAGTCTGAAGGCTGAAGCTTCACCATGGGATTCAATAGGAGCTGAGAACGATCTGGTTTGGAGTCCTCACGCTCTGAAATGCATTTGAAATTATATCAACCAGTAGTGGCTCCTGTGGCACTTCAGATTTGCTTCTCAGTGCATTGTTTTGCCTTTCACAGTATCCAAAATGGCATTCTGCACTGACAACAGATTTAAATTCTGATTCCATGCAGATGTTTACTATGACTCCTTTACCACTGTTGCATATTATGCAACTCCTCTTCCTTATCAGGTACCTCACTCACTGCTGAGGACTGAATGGTGTCCTTAGAATTCAGCAAAGTAGACATTGCTACTCTGAGTGAAACAATTTTCAGAATCTATAACAACAATTGGGTTTGGTTTTTTTTCCAGGAAGAACTGACATTTTTCAGGCAGCTTGATTACACTTAGATTTTTCCAGATATATTTAAAGTCACTGAAGACTGAAGCAAGCAATAAGTTTTTAGTCAAGATGAAGTATTCCATTGTATCTATCTATTTATGATGTATTAATTACATACTTTTTTCAGAAGACAAATGAAAAACTTGAAGAAAAAAAATATCAGAAGATTCTCAGGTCTATGTGATACCCATTAAATATTTAGGCAGAAAAAGCATTTTGACATTAAAAAAAAAAAAAAAAAAGACAAACTCCTCCTGGTTTCCCTCATTTGTTTGCATTTTTCCACCATATTGATTAAAGGGAGTTAAGAAAAACACCTTGGATCAGGATTGAAGTTATTTGAGAGCATTCCTTGCATCAAAGTGAGGGAAACAAAGCAAGGAAAAGCCAGGTGGGGTTAGGAACTGCAGGCTCAAGCCTGGGTTTTACAGTTCTAAATGTCTGGTTTAGGTGTTGAATGCCTGGAGCTAAAAAGAAATGGTAGGAAAGAATATGCTTATGTAAGGAGAAAATCAATATAAACATGTCTTGCATTTGTCAAATACCCTATTGAACAGTGAGGGCACCTTGTTTACATCAAAATGCTGCACGGCTTCATTGATTAAAGTGGTAAATATGAAACTGGCACAAGTCCTGATAAATTCAAAAAGCAAGACTATTATTTCAAACAGGTAAAGTATCAAAGCATTCATTTACTTAATAGAATTTTTACTCAAAAAAATTCGCAAGCCAGCATCTTTAAATTTTGCTGAGCTGCAGCATGGAGTGTGAAAGGATGGAATCCCACAGTCCCACTACCTAAAGACAGCTCATCCATCAGAAAAGAAATTGTTTATCAGTGGGTAATTGTTTGACTTATTTCTTGATCCCTTGGTGAAACAGGATGCCCAGATCTAATTTTTATTATGCAAAATAAATTCTCCTCCGGAAATCTTGCTATAAAAAAATGTTTTTCTGGAGCCAAAACTGTCACATCTTAACATAACTTGGGATTACAGTCTAAATTTTTAGTAGAGGCCAAACAGGATTTCCCAATAATGTAAAAGTATTTCTGATAAATTAATAAAGAGTAATAGTGGGTATATTGACCCTTGAGATTTTGTACTATGTTCATGCCCAGTGGCTGGCAGACATTCTCAGCACAAATTACCAACATAATCCACTCAAGGGGTGCAGTGTGTTCATCCCATGACTGTAAAAGTGGTTTTTGTGCACTGAAACCTCATCACGAGGAGAAAGGTTTTATTGAAGCAAGAGTATCAAGATGCCAATGAAACTTAAACAGACCAGGAATTAAACATCCAGGATTAAAGGCTATTTCTCCTTATTTCCTATAAGACAATTATCCAGTGCTAAAAGTGACAAAGTGTTAAAACCTGAGGCTCCAAGTGATGTGTGTGGATACCCCAGGGATGGGACAGCTGAGGACAGGATGGAGCAGCTACGTGAGCACACCCTTCTACTCATTCTTGAAAAACAATGTGAATTCTGCTGCAGTGAGAGCTATTAAAACAGGTCACTTATCCAAGGAGAAGCACTAAGTATCAGTAGCCTGGAACAGAACTAAAGCAGAACTGCCCTAGCATGGTTATAATTTTGTGAAAATATTTAGTGCATACACTTTTCTCAAACTGTTCTATTGCTTTATAAATTAAAACAGATTCATGAAGGGTTCTGCTAGAATACTGATGAGTACAAACTGAATATTACTTTCTGGCTCATTTCTTGATATTAAAATATTTTCCACAAAGCAAAATACATTTTTAAATGACCCCTGAAAGAATAAGCTATTTTAAAGGTATCAGTAAACAAATGTGGTTGTACCATTTCAAACTGCTGATTTCTGAAGCAAATCAGCACCTTTATCACTACAGACCTGGCTGCAGTTTCCTTCTTATGCCTTCACACAATCTTTTTTTTTTTTTTTTTTTGAGTTGGAAATCAATCAATCAATCTTTGACACAACAAATAGTTTACTTGCATTGTTCCTGTGCTGGTGGAAGCAACCCATTAAAATCAGATTTTTTTTTAATATGTGAGGTAGTTTTACAGCTTTGGTTTCCAGCAAATAACACCACAGCTGAGAGTCACATTTGCCCCCTTTTTCCTTCCACTGGCAACAGCTTTCCCTTATTACTTTTATCCACTAATGTTTTCTGAGTCACTTTGTTTTGCTGACAAGTACGGTCCCTCCCCTAATGAAAAGATGTGCAATCCATTGTTCACTAGAGCCATTCTGTTTCTGACAAGGACAAAATACCTACTTTGTGTCATGTTCTACTGCATGGCTAACAAGAACACAACATTTGAGCTGTACATCTGTATTCTTAAAGCCTCAAATTAGCACTATTTTTAATAGAACTATAATCCTATTAGCATAAATTCTCTGCTGTTGAATGATAACACACTCAAGTTAATTTAAATGGTTGAAATTATAGACTTTTATGGATCATTAAGACAATTAAAAAGACCAAGCTAGCCCATTCTTGATCCAAAATTACATACCAGAGTCACCCCTACTATGGTTTGAATACAGACCCAAATAACCTGATGTAATTTTTTTCTAATTGTTTCCAATTTGCTCAGTTCTACTCCTTTGCAGTTTTGTAATCTGCACATTATTATATCTGTTGCAATGATAAATGTTTACACATGGCAGCTGATATTAAAGAACTGTATAAACATTTTCGGTTCAGTAAAATCTGTTGTAGGCATTCAAAAAAAGCTTTGGCAATTACAGTCTGATAATACACTTTGAACCTGTAATAACCAATTTTGAAAAAAAAAATATGCTGATGAACATCACTGAAACTGATATTTAAGTTAAATAACTCAAATACTCTCAGTTAAATGTTTATATCCTTTAAATAAAATATGTTAAGCGCTTTTCTTTCCTGGAGTCTACAAAGTAAAAAGCACAAACATTAACTTTTTGGGGGAATTACAGTGTTTTAGAGCATGTCTTAAACCATCAGTGCACCTACATTTTGTTCTACTTATTTTTCTCTACATAAACCACACACGTGTACTTTATCTTTCTAAATCTGTAATTTCCCCAATCCCTGAGGCAGGACCTGTGGGGCCTTGCAGCCCTGTGGTGCTTCGTGCCTCCTCCTCGTCCCTGAGCAGGGCACCAGCGCTGCTGGGATCCCCTTCCTCACCTCCATCCTGCCGCTCCCCTCTCCTCAAGGAGCTTCCTCCTCGGAGTGAGGAGCGGCAGTGAATTCCTCCTCACGCTTCAGGGATTGCTCACCCTCGTCGGGACCAGGAGTTTGTGAGGAGAAGGCTGAAGTACGGCCACCCCCCAGGGCAGGCTGCTCTGCTTCCTCACCTCTGAGGTGAGGCCGTTCTCTCAATTTTCACAGCCCCGAAGCAGAGCGAATCCATGGCAGCCGGCAGGGAGGGGCAGCCTGGGGAGCAGGAGCCTTCCTCCTCCTCCAGGGCACCATCGCTGCCCTCCGGTGTGCGGAGCGCAGGGCGGGCCCCGCCGCCCCCTCAGCTCAGCCCGGGCACAGCAGGGCTGGTTCTCCCCTGCCCGCAAGGGCTTTCCCGGAGAGCTGCTGGCAGCCCCGGAGGAAATTTCCCCTTCCAGGTACTTCCCTCGGGCTCCCCGGCACGGAGCGGCAGCGGCCCCTCAGCGCTTCCCGTGCCGGCAGGCCCGAGGGTGCCGGGGGCGGCACAAACCAGCTCCCGTTAGCGGCCCCTGCTTCTCAGCTCCCTTTTTGCCATTTAATCTCTTGAGAAAGCAGCGCTGCAATGGGTCTGGGGGGACTTTGCCTCTCCCCGGTGGTGTCAGCCCTGTGTTGGACAAGGTGTCTGGGCAGGTGAGCACCTCTGTCTCCATCCCACAGGGGCTGCTGTTCCTGCCTGTCCACCTGGAGCTTCTCCAGTGACTCTGGAA
The DNA here is from genome assembly GCA_013401135.1 of Cettia cetti. Lineage (NCBI taxonomy): Eukaryota > Metazoa > Chordata > Aves > Passeriformes > Sylviidae > Cettia > Cettia cetti. Next base: position 69,960 of record VZUI01042013.1, read on the forward strand.
AGAGCAGTGTTCCGGAAATGTCCTAGCTACAGTTCTTGTATTTTTCTTACAGTGTGCGTATACATGGTGTTCTACTGTCCTGGCAAGCTGGTTGGATTTTAGATATGTAAATATGTAAATCTCAGTAGATAGGTTGCATAAGGTGATGTACAGAAAGCTCCCTATATCTTGGTAGCAACATTTTAGTTGCAGTAGAATGAAAATTATTGCAGCTAATAGAAGGGAATAAAGATACATGGGGTTGGTTGGTTGGTTGGTTGGTTGGTTGGTTGGTTGGTTGGTTGGTTGGTTCGGGTTTTTTTGTTTGGATTGGGGTTTTTTTTTTGCACTGTAATAACTACTGCCCCATTTAGTTTGGTTAGTGGTTCTGGCAACAAAAACCTCCTCAGTAGTTAAATATCTTGGCTTTTTCCCATTTTTATATATTGTGCAAAAATTCTGCCCTGACGAAATCAATATATAGACGCTATGTAAGAATAGAATGGACATTGCTTCAATCACTGTCTTTAATTTAGCAGAAATAAATGGGGGCTATGGAAATGCTATAAGTAAGCAGATATGCTGAAAGGATACAAACCTTGAAAAAGAACATTCTTCAAGGTAAATATATTTCCATTCTTTAGGATTAGTAATTTATTTCTTTGTCCAGCTTACTTTCAGGCAAAAAAACCTCGAGTGTCTTCTCTCTCTTCCATTGGCAGGTGCTTACCTTGTCCTTGCAATTTGATTTATTATTGCCAAGTTGCTATTCTGGACTCCTCATCTTCTGTACTTTTGGTTTTTGAGGGTCTTTAGGGTTTTGGTGGGGTTTTTTTTTGGGGGGGGGCAGGGTTTTGGGTGGTTTTTTTGTTTGTTTTGGTTTTTTTTGTTGTTGTTTTTGGGGGGGGGGGGGGGGTTGGGTGGTTTTTTTGTTTGTTTGGGGGGTTTTTGTTGTTGTTTGGGGGGGGGTTGTTGTTGTTACCTCTTTTTGATTTTGTTTTTTGCAGAATCCTGTATTTTAGAAAGGCATGAAAATTTTTTTCTGGCAATTATTCTATTGCTACTTTTTCCCAGAGAGGAATTGAATGAGTTCAGAATCTGAATTTTGCTTAGGTGAGCAGTTGTAGTAGTGGAGAATGCCGTTGGCTCTCAAAGCTGCAAAATTGAGGCATGAATGTTCTGGATTTGCTAAACTTAAAATACCTAATTCATGTGACAAACCCTCATTAAATTTTCCCATGGTGGCTCAAGTCATTTGGATAAAAAGTTTACCTGCTGTGCTTTAGATTACAGCAGAACTCTTCACTTTGAAAAGTTTTGAATTCAAGACCTACTAGTCAAAGACTGTGATCCATGTCTCAAAATAATGAAAGCAACTCGTTCCAGACAATTACATTTACATATTTAGTAATTCAAACTTGTAGAAGTTATTTTAGTCTATAAAGTTCACACAATTCTAACAGCAAGAATTTGTGAATAGGTAAAGAAAAAAATAACTTATTTGAGTATTATTTAATATTTTAGTATTATTTGACAGTGCTCAGCAAATAGCCTGGAAGAACTCATTTGTATGAAGCTCTGAAGAGGTGTTTTGAAGAGACTGAGTGAAATGTTCAGGCTTTCCTAACTGTCAGATTTCATATTTGGTTCTCAGACGTACAAATGAGTAACACAGCTCCAGATTTCATTTGGAACTGAAATTTGTAAGGAGAAAAATGAGCATTCTGTATGACACACAAACAAGGAATGAGGAAAGTGTGCCAATACAAAGTGCTTGTGCACGGTGAGCCCACCTGTGAGCTAACTGAAGTGTCAGGGGGGTTTTACTTCCTTGTAAACTGCTCATTTTTGATCTTAAGCAATGTTAATAGAGTATCTGGCTTTAGGAATTAGTCATGGAAGTTGAATCTGACCTGAAGAGAAAGTAGTAACATTTTGTCCAGAATGTGGACTTTGTCCTAAATAAATGACTGTTGTCCTTGCTGACACCTTGAAGAATTTTCATTCATAGGGATATTACATTCCCCTGCCCCTCTTTCACATCTTGTTAGTCAAGATGTTTATCTATATTAGAGTGGCTGACATTATAGGTTGTGTAAATAGCACAAATAAGAAGTAACAAGGATAGAAAAGAAGAAAATGAAGCTCTAAATAAGGTAGTAATGGCTGTAGAAGCATTATGTAGAACGCAGCAAGTTAATACAATTTTTAAAATTACTGTAATTTTCTTTCAAATCCATCCACAGCACTCCTTCCATATTGTTCTTTCTCTGAGACAGAATGCTTCTCTTATTTCTCTTAATTCCATTGCTCTTTTCTGTATTTCTGTGATGAGCATGTTCTTACAGCTAACTTTGAGAGACAAAGAATAGATGCAGGTAGAAAGTGAACCTTAACAGAATGAAAGCAGTGACATTTAAGAGCATGTATGAAGTTGGATGTACAACTCAAAGCTCTTCTTCTCTGCATGTATAGAGCTGTGCTTGGCATTAAGGACCATTTGCTGCTTATCTCACTCCTAAGCCTGATAAATATCCCTAAGGTAGCTGTTTTTCTGCCTAAATCCAACATACAAGATCAGTAAGTGTTGAAAAGCACATTGAAGTTGTGGCAGCAAGAGTGTGTGTGCACAAAAGCCAAAAGCATTCTTATTCAAAGAATAAGGCATCTTATATTAAATTTGTGTAGAGGGCAAAAAGATCAGGCCTCCACTATCAGATGAATTTTAAGTTTGGTGACTCAGATTGCTCTAAGGAAGTCTTAGTTTCAAAATCAAAACAAACAAACACACCCCAAGCCAACCAACAAAATGAAACAAACAAAAAAAAGACAAACACCAAGACCCACAAAAGCAACAAATATTTAATTCCATTGAGAATGTTTGGCTTATGTAAGATTGCACCAAGTGCAGAGAGGGGAAAGAAATAAAATAAACCTGCTACCGGTGTTTCTATGGGTGGCATTTCTTCCATCCTTCTCTCTGGCAGAGATGGGGATATTATTCTAAAACACTGCAGAGATATTTAAGAAATGGCTAGGAGTAATGTTTGCAGACAAAATTAGGAAAGTAAGTTGGGAGGGAGGAGGTCATAACTTCAGGAAAGCTTTTAGCCCTCTAGAAGTGGTGAGTTCTGTTTACCAAAATACCAGGAAAAGGTTAACAAAACTATCATAATCAAAGTTTTAGTTATCTTGCTGCTGATGCTTGAGTGTTATTTTCTTTGAGCTAGCTGTGCATTTCTCCTTCTGTCTCCTTGTAGTTGATGCATAACAATTTTTAATTTTAAAATATTACATCCCCTCAGTCTGTAAATAGCAGTTTGGCACCTGCGGCTTTTCCAGGACTAATTATGGAGTTTTATTTCCTGATGCTTTAATTAATCTTGTGCGAGCTGTAAATGTCAGTACACAGTTTTACAGCATCTTTGCTGTTGGGAAGTCAAACAGTTGAAGGATTTTTTAACAGGATAACTTCCCCTTCCCTTTCAATTTCCCGGGTCTAAATTTATGGCAAAATGCATCTGCCTGAAATGACTGCAGTGATTTGAGTGGAGTTCTGCATTCCTAAGCCCTGTTTCTTTGCATGCTGTCACTCACTGTTTTGTTTGTTCTCCAAGTGGAGATCCAAGTGATGCATGTTTGGTCAGACTCTATATCCTCTTACCTTCAGTTACAACACCTCCAGGCTGGAGTTGCCCTTCTGATGTTGATGTAACCTAAAGCTTTTCTATTCCAGAAATGAAAATAATGCTCCTGCCCAGTTACAGTTGGAACAGTTGTTAGCCAGGGAACTGCATAAGAGCCAATTTCTAAACTTGTGTCTCCTCTGGCTATGTAATATCAGAATTATGAGAACCTAATGGCTAATAATGAGCTGCCTGTTTTTAATGAAAACTATGTGCCAGTCTTGCCGACAGCTCTTCCCAGTCCTTTTGTCAAAGACTTTTGGCCTTTTATTTTCTAGATAAAGCTTTCAAAATCTACCCAGTGTGCTTTTGAACTCTTCTTCACGTGCACAATCCATGAAGAATTACATTTTCTGGGAATCCTTATAGCAGAAATGTCACTATATGAACTATTGGCAATCAATAAGCTGTTAAGCAGTTTGCTAAACATTATACATAATGTTAAGTCTTATGTATTTCAGAATACCATACCCATGAAGAGCCATTGCCACATAAACAATTCTGTTTGGTTGCTTCATGCAGTTTACTGAAGCTTTGTGATGAAACCTAAAGTAAAATTAGAGCAAGGTAAACTCAAAGATTTTGCTTTCAGGTTCTGGGTAGCAAATAACTTGTGGACACACGTGGAAGCAGCTTGTCAGGAACAACTGCATGTCCAAATGAAGATGCCAGCAGCATTTTTCTGGTTATGGAAACAGTGATCTGACCAAAGATCCCTGGGTTACTGGACTTCAAATGTTGATATCAAAACATCCTTGCCAACCAGGTATTGTAACATCCATGATAAGCAGATCTGAGTTTAACAGTTTGTTCATGTCCTCTAGTAAAATATTCTACCAAAACACGTTTCATGCTTTTGTGTGTTCAAGGGGATTTTTGGAGAATGTTGCCATAAAAACAAATATGTTAACATCAAATATTTCAGTAGCAGTAGGGACCCATGGGAATGAGATCAAAGATTGCTTTTTGATGTCATGAGATAGAAGCTAGAGAGGTTTTATGGTTCATGTCATCAATAGGAAAAAACATGGCAGAAACCAAACATGAAAAGCTGTTGTTTGGTCTGATTGCTTTGAAATGGAACATACCAAGACCTCTCAGTGAGTGGTATTGTAAAGTCATAGGAGCCACGGAGCTTTTTTCATGTGTGTGAAGTTAAAAGTAGTATTACTTTTCATTTTTCTTCTCTCTGTGAGTCCTAAAATATGCACTTGCATTGATATATTCACAATGTCCAACATAGTTTTAAATAAAATGGATTTACATCAGTGTGTCTGAGAATTGCTGAGAAAGATGCTTACTTGCCATTTTTTAAAAACAGCATGTCTGCAAATAACTTCAGGTTTGAAATGTTACTTTCTGCTTCAGTTTCTCCTTTTTTAAAAATTTTGTAATATCCAAGTGCTGTACATAATTTATTTTCTACCACATTTTTTCCACTTACTGTTGGTTTTATCTCTTTTCTGCCTTTCTCTTAATTTTTCTTTAGGATTATCTTGAGTGATTGATTTTCATACCAGTCTGCTTTTAAAGCAGTGGTTTATAGGACTGTGTTGCCATCCAGAAACATCTTTCTTTTCCCTTCCCTGCTATGTTCTATCAGCTGTGCTGGCAGAGATGTGTGAGCAAGGCAGAGGATTAAATCAGGCAGCAGCCTGAGGGAACAGCCAAGGTGGCACTTCCACAGCAGGAAGGGATGGGCCCTTGCTACAGGAGGGGCAGGGGGCACTGGGCTCCTCTGCTCACTTCATCTCACCTGGTGGAGGGTGTCAATAGAGTCAATAGTTACAGATATTTTTGCTGGACTGTTGCATTAAAATGTGTGGAGAGTTGGGAGTGCTGTGACCTAACACCAGGCAGAAAGGAGGAGCAGAAGAGCAGAGTAGAACAGAGCCATTTTGGGGCTCAGGAGCTGTTGTGCTCCTTGCTGGCTCTTCTGCTGGAGCCTCCTGCTTTTTGGGGAAGTGTCAAAAATGTCTGAACTGATGCAGTGGTTTGCCACCACGGAGAGCAGGACCACCCCTCACATGGATTGACTTTAGCAGCTGTAATTAGGAGCCAATTTGGCTCATTAAATTCCTCATGAGAATCTTAGGGAAATATAATGACCCCATGAAGAAGTGTCTTATGGAATGGGTTTTTTGTTCTTTTCCTTATAATGGGGTCATGTAGTGCTGTGTCTTCAGCACCAACACTGGTTCATGTCAGTTGACTGGCATTATTAACTTCACAGTCACCAGGGGCACTAGGTGACAGATTAAGGGCACTCTGGCAATCTCTGCATGCATGCACACTTTGTACATTAAGGTTTTAGTTTCATATATATATATGAGTTTTATGACTGTCATTATGTTAACTACAAATGCAGATACACAAGCCTTGGGAGCAAATATTGATTTGTTTCACTTTAAGAAACTTAAAAATTCTGTTCAGTATGATGTTGATAGTATCTAAGTTCTTTGGTCACAATAGAGTAAAAGGGGTGGAAATCTGTTTCTAACTGAGCTTTCCATGTGTGATTGATGCAGTTGTTGATGTGTATTCATAGATACTTGGCCCTGGATTATGCATGAACTAATACATTGTACAAAACTGTCAGCTGAACTGGTATGGAATTAATGTACCCCTGTGCAGGAGAATGGCCATGATGGTAATGCAGTTGCCCTGTTTAGAGAATGCAGGTGTCAATGAAGTATCCTATTTGATAGTGTTTTTTGCCTCAGGTATTAAAAAATAATCTGATGTTAAAAATAAAATACGTTTCATGTCACTGCAACGTTGGAGAATTGCTTTTTCAGATTTTACAGATGACAGCTCAGGTTCTGTTAAGTCAGGACGGATCGTGTCAGCCCCACTCTGTTACATAACAGGATATGAGTGATAAAAACTGACAGTATGCTGTGGATGGGAAATAAAATCTAGTTTCCTCAAACCTGGAATAGAATGAATGCAAATTCTCATGAAGCATTTTGGTACTCTTCTTGACATGGAGAGGGCTCTTAAGCAGAAATAACTCTGCTGATGTCTTGGAACTGGTTCTCTGCTCTGTACACCAAGTACTGCTCAATGCAAATAATTCTGCTTCAGTGGTGCTAAGGACAGAGTTTTGTTTTGTCTCTTATTTGTGTCTTTAAAGCAGTCCTTTCAATAAACATATTTAACTCTTCCTAGTTTGGAATTAAAACCCAAATATTTTGTGCTTAGGTTATTCTCCTATCCTGCTGTTATTTTCCTACTGAATATTCTCTCTGAGGTGGTTTTGCACTAGCAACTGCAGCTGTAGAAACAACTTAGTGGCTCATTTTGCTCTTGGTCCTTTAATATCTTATTACTTTTATGTTTCTGCATATGTTCAGAACCTACACAATGTCAAATTCCCTTTCCTATAAAACTTCCTAATTTTTGTCCAATACAGATTTTTGAAATGTTGATATTTTAATTTAACATAAACCTCTTAAATCTTACGGTATTGTTCTTTGTGTTCTCAATTCTAAATCTATTCAGACAATTTTTTTTTACAGAATCACTCCTGTAAATACTGTAGATATTGCACATACTCTAGAAAAACAGAGTTTTAAGTTCAATAAGGTATAAAAACTGCACTAAACCTTATTTTTGAACCAGGTTTAGCCTAATGATGGTATGCAATGGACTAAATTCCTTGTCAGACTGGGAAGTTTTCATCTGGTGCTGCTGGTTTCCTAACCAGTGCTGGGTCCTTTCCCGTGGATGACCTGACCCAGTATATTCTACAAGCAGCATTGTGCAGTTTGTCCTGTGCTTTGGGAGGGCATTTTCAGGAGTTTGCCTTAGGAGGGAGGGTATAAACCAAGGCACCTGCTTTTTCTTTCCTCTCTTTGAGCTTTTAATTGATCCCTCTGATTCTCCTTTATGTGGAATTCTTTCCTGGGGGAAAGACACCAATCTCCTTTCAGGTTAATTCTAGACTTAGTGAGAGAGACAGAGAGTTTGGGGCGTGAAGCAGCTCCACTGATGCCCTAATTAGTCTCAGAAGGAAAGCAGGAGTACCACTGCAAGGAGAAATACTCGGTGTTGGCTTCAAGGTTTGGTCATCTGGCAGATAAGGAACACGGGCCTGTGCCTGTGCTGGGCAGTCATGGCAGCTCTTTTCCTGCCTCTTCCCTTTCCCTGAGTGTTCAACTCTGGCACTGGGCACTTCTGTGTTCCACTGTGTCAATAACACAGCACCTTTGGCACAGACATGAGCTCAGCCCTGCACGTCTGCTTGCAGAGCTGGGTACTGGTGGCTGCTGCAAACTGCACCCACTGAAGTGGATTGCTGCTGCAAACGTGCTTTTCCTATGTTTAAAAATCATAGCCTGACAGCTGTGATTTAATGTGCAGCATAACAGGTGCTACAGTTTGGGCCATTTTCAATCTCTTCCTCATGCGTGGGCAGCTTTGGAGGCTGAGACAGTTTTCTGCTGCAGTGCTGGTTATGTGTGCTGCAGTTTGCTTTCATCCATGTGGTAATGCTCAAACTGCAGCTTCCAGCTGTTCTTCCAATACATGCAGAACAAGTTTTTGACAATATTTGGTGTTTGAGGGCTCAAACCCACATATTTATTCAGTTGGAATCATTACTGTCCTTTTATGGTGGTTGTTTTTAACATTGATATTTTCTGTGTCAGTCTCCAGGAATTTGCTGCCATGCTACCAAACCATTAAAGGTTTCTGTGTCAATGAGAACAGCAAGTTGGCTACGTAACAAAAGTACAGGGTGTGCCCTCTGCATGCACTGCATCTCTCATGCTCTTTCTTTTTGATATTGTGTGATGTGTGTCCCTTCTCCCCCCTTTTTTTCCACCGTGGACAATTAACCTCTTACTCTAGTTTCCAGTCCCTGATTTTATCAACTGTAAATAAGAAATAAGACAAAGAAAACAAAAAATAGCAATGGAATGAGGTTTATGTTTTAGTTTGGTTTTTCGTTTTTTAATTTAAAGTTAAAATCATTTCACTGAGTGAATTATAGCCCTTGTTTATGGAGGTTTGTCTCTGAAGTTTGTTTGGTTCACTGTAACAGGTTTTTTCCTTCAGTATATCCTCACAGTATCTATGTTTTTCACTCATTGTTATGCCCAGTTACCAGTGAAAAATACTTCTATGCCTTCATATTTTGTGGTATAACCTATTTAATTGTCAGATATTATTTTCCTCTAATGACCCAAACTCTGATGTGTTTCCATTCTCTGGTTTCAGATGTCCTAATTTTCAATAATTAATTTCCAGCCCACACAGAAGAATTTATAAATCAATAAGCAAAGAGCCCATCCAAGCTACTTAATATTTGCATTGTTAACTGATGTTGGTGAAAGCTACACATTGGTAGAGCCTCTTTTGGCTCTGTATGAAAACAATTAATTCATTTATAGTCTTTAGCTCTTTATCACCAGATACCTTTCATATACAAAAGCTATTAGAAGTGCCAGCCCCCAAAATTCTTTTTCAATTTATTATGAAATATGCTGGCCTAGGTGTTCCTAGCAGATTTTTCTAGATGTGTTTATTGGATACCTGACTGTGTTTCCACTGAAAGCTACAAGCATAACAAATGATATTTTCATAGTAACACCACAACATCGATTCTCAGTGGAATTCTTTGAAAATATGCACAAAATTAGCTACATTTTACATTAAAAGAATTGTATTGTAGGATTGTTACAAGTCAAATTTGAGAAGAGAATAAAAAGAACTAAATGTATATGTTTTCTGGCAAAAGTCCATAGAACACAAACCTAATGCTTGCCCAAAAACCTGCATTAATGCATTAAGGGCCTTAGCATCCCAATTCAAGAGAAATGACTGTAATGTAATGGAAGAGTATAACTAAGATGGACATGACCCCAGATTAGTGCACTTTCCTTGAATATTATATACTGTTGACTTAGTCTGAGAAATTAATTTTCTATCTTTAATGGGTTTTATGTTCCAGGACAGAGTGGACTTGAGGGTTTACCCTTGTTGCTAAAGGGCAGAAGACCATTAAGGTTGTCATATGATTTTTGTATCAATGTCATATTTTCTCTTGAATTCTCGAGGGTTTGCCGGCAAGTTTCCAAAGTTTGTACTTTGGGACCAGGGTACAATGAAGCTTTTGGAAGTGTATGTCTCTGTAAATGATTCTGTTTTAATGTAGATCTCAGAGCACTTTGACATAAGGAGAAGATCTTACTAAAGGCAGGCTTTGGTAGTAAATGGACTCAAATTCCTTAAGTATCTTGATAGGATAATCTTTTCAGGATAATTGCACCTCATCTTTTCTCATGCACAAGAGTATTTAATGTGATCTTCATAAAACATTAGTCACCAAAGCTGTAGAGCAGGGCTGAAAGTTTGTCTCAGATGTTGTAAAGAAAGCAACGAATTAAAAAAAAAGAAAAAAGAGAAAGAACCTTAATGCCTTACTAATTACCCTAAAATTGTTCCCATTATCAAGGAATTACAAAATCCATTAGTTAATTATAACAATCCTGTATAAGGGCAAATGGAAACCTCCAAGGGTAGCTGAGGTTTTTTTAGATAGAGAATGTTCCACATTTGAGGCTGAGGAAGATTTGTTGTTCTGCAGAGTATATTTTGCTGAAGCAGGAAAAGCTGTGATTGCCTCAGCGTAGGAAATAAAGGGGTAAATCCATCCTGGAGAGGCCAGTTGTGTTTGGGAAAGAGGTCTGACTTCTGCTGACTCACTGTGAGGGAAGGAGAAATTACTCTGCCTTTTGGTTGGCTCTTGATGGAAGCTTCTTTAATTACTTTTTAGCACTTCCTGAGTATTCCACCCTGGGGAAACAGAAGCTGCTTTCTACAGTTTCCAGAAGCCCAAACAGAGTCACAGAGAGGGCAAGTGGATTGAGCACAGCTTTACAGAGTTAGTCAGAAAGCTGGGTATAGTACTTACAGCCCCAAAATTCATATTGTGCAGATTTCCTTTAGGCAAATTGTTGCTGCAGACCAAAAAGCACACACAGATACTACAGCAGAGGCCTGTTTAACCCTGTGCACACATCAATTTGTGTACAGCTATGTAGAGATACTCACACACGTGGGGAGCACGGCACAGGGGCATTGCTGATGCCTGAGATGGAGGATGTGCTTTTGCAATTCATGCTTTGGAACACCACGCTCCTCAGCATTAACATTTTCATCTTTCTGCAGGGTCTGAGACATGGTTTGTGGAAATCAGGCATTGACTTGGCTCTCATGTTTGAATAAATCCTGGGAACTGAGGAAGGATGTGAAGTGTCCAGGTAAAGGTGTACAGTAATTAAACTTTCTTGTTTAATTTGAAAGGCTTTTATTTTGCTGTGTCTTGCAAATGTCTGTATGAGAGCGGGGTGCCACTGATCAGCAATAAATCTGAAATAACATGTTGGTCTTCTTTTGACTAATATATATGATTTCATAATGCAGGTTAAACCTGGCCTCTTTTCACTTACAACTTATACTTTTTAGTGTCAAAAACGTTTGTACTTCATATGGAAACCATAAAACAACTAACATGACTCTTGGGTTTTGAAAACAATTCTTGCCTGTTTAGGCACTGGAAAAATGAACAGATGCAATACGTGCCATCAAACTAATTTTTTGGAAGTAGTGGAAACCCTCTTCACTTCTGGGTTACATTGCCTGGCAGAAGTGCAGTTGATGCCCAGCTTTCCTCTTATTCCCATAACATTTTATGTTACACTACATTAAAAAACTCACTAGAAGAAGTCGTAAACAATCAAAATTTTCATGAGTTAAGCTTTGAATTCCCATTTATCTAACTGATATAGCCAGGATATTTACTGAAATAGCATTCCATGAGAGACAAATTATCCTTATGTGCTTCTAGGTATCCCCAGGAATCTGTAATAGCAAGCTTTATAGTGACAGCAAGCTAGGAACAGAGTGTGTGGCAGGATTATACAGGGAAAGCTATCTGGGCTACAGAAATAAATTCTGCTTCCCCAGAATAGCTGATGCTATTTCAGTCTTTAAATTGTTTCATTTAAATAGTTCCTGTCTTGAATTGTTGACAGTCTCCACATTAATGTCTTGGGTTTTTTAAACCTTGCCATGTAGACTTCTGATGAATATGTATGTATGTATGTATGTATGTATGTATGTATGTATGTCCCCAGCCCTCTGGTTATGGAGTTAGACACTAAAAAAACGTGCAGTTGTCTTTATTTAATTTTCAAGGCTTTCTTTAATCTGTTATTAGACTAACTTTTGTAGCACATAATATAGATTGGTCCTCTTCCAATGGCCTAGCTCCCTCCTCCTTTATAAAAAGCAAAGGAGAGATGTAAACTTCCCTGGTTAAACTGTAGAGAAAGGGAAAAAAAATACAGCAGTGCCAGTTGAAGCCATGCCATTCTCTGGTGGATTTTTCCCTTTTTTCCATTTTCCCATAGTCCTCTGTCTGTTTTCCTTCTGCTGGTCTTTGCTGACTCTCATTAATAGTGAATATAGGGAAAGCTATTTTAGAGGGGAACCTGAACAGTCCTTTTTCTTTAAAAACAAATCATGTTTTGTCATTCGAGAATTAGGATTTCACATTTCCCTTCTTCTGTCCTAATCATTATGTTGTATTAGTTGTTCTATTTCTGTGGTTCCCTTTGAAGTGTAGAGCAGGGGGATTGTTTCAGTTTCATGGAACTTTGTTTGGATTTGGGATAGACAGCTGTTCATTCCTAGCAGAAAATTTTGGTGCAGTCAGCAGAGATTTGGGTAGAAATTTTTATGGAATGGGGTGGTGGGAACAAAAATATGCCCAAGCACCAGGTTCGCAATGATAAATAGCGAGTAACTAGTTGTACCTCGAGCTCTGTGAAGAGGAGGCACAAAAATCTTCTGTACTGAAGCTGTTGAGTGCAGCTGCCTTCTTAGTTCTAAGATCCCAGAGGCAGAGTAAACCAGGTGCAGGATGTTTCCAGCTGCTCCCTCTTCCCGCTCTCTCCAGGGTGGGCTGTGTGCTCTGCACTGGTGCACATGCAGGGCTGCAGGCTGGGGACAGGAGGGGAACGGTGCCAGCCCTGTCACTGCTCTCTCTGGTGACTCAGATTAACAATTAGAAAGGCTTGGTTTGCATCAACATTCAGTTACTTCTCTCTGATATCTGAGCCTAGCATAACTTATAAATCTCATTTGTCCCTTAATTTAGTATGAGACATTCAGTCTTTAAATTTGCATGCTGTAAGAATCACTAAACACTCAGTTGTGCCACAGTCAGTTGACTGTGTGCTCTCTAGTGTATATGCTGCCTGCTTGCCCGTCAAAGAATCCAGAGTGCTTTGTGGAATTTGTACAAAATGTCTGAGGGTTAGAACACGCTGAAAGGGAATTTAGTTTAAGTGTTGCTAGCCCTTCAATTGGGAAAACTCAGAGAAATCTGAAACCACTAGTACAAAAAAGTTATTTGATGCAATAACAACAAAATGTAATTAATATTCACAATTGTTGTGGTTTGAAAGAAAACGAAGTGAGAGGCTCTAGACTAGAAAGACTATTTAATGAAAAGAAAAAGGAAAATAA